>JAJJWW010003258.1:0-189649 GCA_023531295.1 Papaver armeniacum
AGGTAAAAGAGACAATGGTTTACGTGGTTCAAAGACTAAAGCCTACATCCACGGATCCGAGGTGATTTACTACAAGATAAACGATTCTGAGAGATGATCACAAGATCTTGTGCTCATTGATCACTTGAGCTAAAACTCTCACTTACTTCTCCCTATTCTCTCCTTCCTCTTTTTTTCGATCCCCCCAGTGGAGGGGGTACATATTTATAGCTAAATTTGGTGGGTCCCACTGACAGTGAGCTGTTGAGATCTTATCTTCTTGTGTTCTGTGCATGATGCGCGGACTTGAATATTATCCCGCGGGCATGGTCCGCGGACTTCTATGTCACCCCGCGGCTTCTACT
Source organism: Papaver armeniacum (assembly GCA_023531295.1). Lineage (NCBI taxonomy): Eukaryota > Viridiplantae > Streptophyta > Magnoliopsida > Ranunculales > Papaveraceae > Papaver > Papaver armeniacum. The sequence goes on from JAJJWW010003258.1 coordinate 345, forward strand.
ATATCCCGATTCATCACGCTGATCGACCCTTGTTCCCATCGTTGGTCGTCCGACACGTGTTCTCTGAGCTACATTAAATGCGGGTGGTTGGAGCGGTCCAGTCCACGGCGAGTGGTGTCAGTCCTCTTGTCATGTCCATGTCAGTTGGACTACCTCTGACCGTTGATCATGTCTTACCTCGTGATGGGTTAAGGCCATCCTTTGGTGCCACGCGGACTACCTATCTCGGGTGCCCCTTAATTTCTCGACCATTGGTCTTGACAGATGGCACGTTGCTCGAGTGCCACTGGGATGCCCCTATGTGTCATCCTTGAGTAATGTCATCCACGTGGACCCCGGTAGTGCACGTGGCAATGGAGATAAATAAGTGTACTTACAATTTGCCCCTCTTCTTGCGATCCGGCGTTTGGCTTTTGTTGGAAGAAGAACCGTGTGGTACGTTTTTATCTCCTCATAACTTCTCCTAAAAGGTGTTACCTGCATTTATTTGCGACGTTTCCACGTCCGGCCATAACTGTCCTTTGGGTAGTGGACGGTTTCTTCTGGTTCTATATAAAAAAGGGGAGAGTGAGAGAATGTGACTTTAATTCACATTCTCTGTTTTATTCTTTGTTCTTTTGTCTTCATCTTCTTAACTTCCTCTGACACCATTGTTGCTGCTGTTGCTGCTGCTGTGGTCGTTGTCATTGCTGCTACTGTGGTCGTTATTGTTGCTATCTCCTTCGTTGTTGCTGTCGATTCATTCTGTGGTTCAGGTATGATCTTTGTATCCCGTTTAATCACCATCCCTGAGTCTGTCGAGTTTCTGATTTCTGGTGATGCGTTGATGATGAGTTTAGGTTTAAGTATACCCTGGGATTTGAGTGTTAATGCCACTGAGTTGGGTGCTTCGTCTGCCATGCTTTTGATTTTATTTCTTCTTTCGAGTTTGGATGGTAATATGAGAGTTTAAGCAACTGTTAGATGAAACCTAGGGTTATCTTCTTTTATACTGCTGTTCTTGAGATTTTCTTGATTTTTGATCTTTCCTGCCTCTGATTTGAACTCCTATTCGTGTTTGTGCTCGTAGATATGTCCGATCATCCGCGGGTTCCTTACCAAACTCCCCCGTCAAGTCCTCATCGATCTCCCCGAATGATCCCAACGTAAGGGGTGGAACTTCGCCTCCACTTATCCTGGGTATTCCTCGGGATGGACGAACGTCTTCATCCTCTCGGTCAAAGGCCTTCGCTTAAAAGGGGTGATCCTCCGCAGTGGATCTAGATATGCCGCGAATCACCCTAGAGGGGGTCTCCTACAGTGAAGAATCCGCGCAATGAGCCTTTGGACGTGCAGCCCCTACGCACTAAGCTTCCGTCGCGACTAATCCACCTTGTCTCTAGCTCAAGTAAGTCAACTAAAACTCTTACTTCCGAAGAGAAAGGCTGCGGAGATAGAGTCTTCTGAGACTTAGTTCCTCCTAAGAGGAAGGCTGCGGGAGTTGCGGGTGACGCTACGGAAGAGGCTTTCGAGAAGACTCGTTACTTTCCGTCCTTATCTCTGGGTAATAAGAAGTTTACCTTCCGACACATTGATCTCGAGGCCTTCAAGGTGAAGCATGGTCTTCAGCATTTTAAGGTTCGTTTTTATGCCGCTGATAAAGACATAACTTATGAGATGGTTACCAATTACAAGTATGATGCCTTTCATTTGCTGACAACCGTGGGTGCTTTCGAGGCTGGTCTGATGCTGCCCTTGTATAAAGCTGGTGATGATTTCTACTACCAGTCCCGTCTAGCCGAGATATCGCCAAGAAAAGTCATAATCATGTGGTGCAACAGGTTGACAGAAACTATCTTCGCCATCTTCGTGAATGCTATCTTCGTAGTAAGTGGGAAGACGATGATGACTTGCTATGCCCCTAGATTAGAAAAGGAGAAAGGGTGGTATACTCCTGAGAATTTCAACAGATCCTTTGGAGATTATGTTAACAGGAATACTCGTAAGCCGTGGTCTGTGAGTCTACGGAACATTACTTCTGTTAAGGGGGAAGCTCGCCTTTTGAGCGAGGTAAGTGATTCCAAGATGGCGAGGATTCCTGGTGCCGAAGGTCTTCCCATTCCTGCTGAGGAGAGAATCAAGCGTGATCATGACTATGAGTGGTCTGCCACTGTTCTTGAGATTGTTGGCCCGTGGGCCTATGGTTGGGTCCCTGGTCCCCGTGGTTGGAAGCCTACTGTTGACAGTCTTCCTCGCGAAGCTTCTCCCGCTCGTTACGCTCATTACTGCCCCTGGCGGATGAGTTTTGCTGGTATGGATTTTGTTTATAGCCGTGATGTTGATGATGCAGAAGATGAAGATGTCCCTGATGCTAATCTTCCTCCGCGGAATACTGACGTTGTTAAGGTGCGTCGTTTGTTTTCTTCGTATGTATGCCCCTACGTTTCCTTAAATAATGTTGATTATGCCAAGGAAAGGTGACGCCCGTGGTTCTTTCATCATTATGTGTTGTAGGTATGTAGAGGTAAGAAGATTAATCCCAAGCAATCATCGAATTCTCCCACCGAGGGTTCCTCCCATTTCGAGGATGTAAATAGTCCCGTTTGTGGTGATGAGGACTCTTCCGATAGGGAAGAGCGAATTGAGACTTCTCCGCCTGTTCAAGAAGGTGATGGTGATCGGGCAATTGACGGTGGAGGAGATGATCCGGCCACTGGTGGTGGTCAGGGTGATCCGGCTATTGGTGATGGTCAAGGTGATCCAGCCACTGGTGGTGGTCTTGGTGATTCGGCTATTGGTGATGGTCAAGGTGATCCAGCCACTGGTGGTGGTCTCGGTGATTCGGCTACCGGTGGTGGTCAAGATGACCCGGCCATTGGTGGTGGTCAAGGTGGTTCTGCTACCGGTGGTGGTCAAGGTGACCCGGCCATTGGTGGTGGTCAAGGTGATTCGGCTACTGGTGGTGGCCAAGGTGACCCGGCCACTGCCACTGGTGGTGATAAAGGTGATTCGGATTCTGGTGGTATTGGTGGTGGTGGAAATCATGGCGGTGGGGTTACTAAGTCCATTGTGAATGTTATAGATAAAGGTAAGGGACTTGTTCTTAGCAGTGGTGACAAGGATGGGGGTGCTTGTTATGAGTTCTCCTTTGGTAAGGTTTTATCTGGGGAACAGTCGTTTGACATGTCCGCGGTTATGGGGCTTGTTTCGGACTTCACTCTGCTTCCAGCTGGTGATGATTGGAGTGTTCTCGAGGATAGGCCGCATCGGTGGCCCATCCGGCAGTCGATCTTTGGGGTTTTGGTAGTGCCTCCGAGGGTTTTGCCGGTACCTCCTCCACTGTTGGTGGGGCCTTGGTGCAAGGTAATGTTGGTGCTGCTCATGGCGGGAACACCTCGGACTCTCCTCTAGATGATTTCTCGCGATCCTTAGTCATGATGGCGATGATGCTGTTTTGGCATGGCTGCGAAAGAAAAACTTGCTGGTTGTACCTCATCCCGCCCCGTGATCAAGGGGAAAAGAGTTCGGATGCTTTTACTCGTAGGTACATGGAGTTAACCCCCGAGGAGGCGGTAGATCGAGGATGGGGTAAAAACCTCGTCTTCGGCGGGCTTGATCTTGTGGTGGATCCTCCCTACCGTTCCGACATGATGGCTATTGCCGATGGGTATCAAGACAGCTTACCCCCAAAGAACGGTTACTGGAGGTTTGTCCTGTTCTTTTTATCCCTGATTTCGTTCAAATATGATGTGAGCTAACTTCCCTCATTTTGCTGATAGATGATGAGAAGTGAGTATTGTAATCACCAACTTTATCGGCTCTTCAAGGCTAAATCTCTCAAGCTAGAGGGGAAGCTTCGACATTGTGAAGAGACGCTTTCGAGTGCCGAGGCTTCGGTCTCCGCTAAGGATGAAGAAATAACCGAGCTAAAGAGGTTACTTAAGCGTAAGGAGCAGCAGGGCACAGAAGAGGCTCAGCTACGTTCTGAGTTGGCTCTGGTTAAGGCCAAGTTAGCTGTTGCTGAGGAAAACTCCTCATCCATTTGAGGTCTGCGCTCCTTCTTCTTTGGTAGTTTCCTGCTCCTTATTTATTCTGAGTTTTCTTTCTTCCTCCTCCCGCTGTACTATCTTCAGTGGGTGGAATCCGAATTGTTGTGGCTTCGGAGTGAGAGGGCTCGTCAAAAGGGTCGCATTGCTGAGTTAGTTGAAAAACTTAAGAGTGAGTCGGCTAAATGGAATGCCCGCGCGGATGTTCATAACGCGATGGTCGAAGAATGGCGAAGAAAAAGTATTGCTTGGTAGATTTGCAAAATCGAAATAACCATGACCGCCATTTGTTCAACAAGGGCTCTTTTATGGACGCGGATAATCTTGAGCAAGCCCGCGGGCAGATTTCCTCCTTGGAAATTAAACTTAATGTTCGGAAGGCGAGTCTGCGGCAAGCGCGGTCTTCTCATCCCTGGATGTGCGGACCTATATGCAGCGTTTGGCCAAGGAGAGAGACGATGCTAGCGTAATGTAGTGCTCTCAGTAGTGCTCTGTCCGCGTCTCGAGCCGACGTGGCTCGTCAAAGTTGAACGTGAGAGAGACTTAGAGGTGACTATGTATCGTCTCAACAAGGGGTTGGAATTGAAGAATGATGAGGTTAATCGACATCGTCATTTGGGCTCGATGCTTCGAAATGACCTGAGCGCAAGTCAGTATGCTCGTAATCTGCTGCAGGTAGATTATGATAAGTTATCGAATGAATATGATTATGCCGCGAAGCGAGGATTCCGCGGTTGATCATTGTGAAGGTATTCGTCTTAGATCATCGAGTGTGCTTTGTATTGTATCTGCTCATAACTCATTGTCTTCTTTACTGTTCGTAGAGCTCAAGTACAGCTTAAAGTTTGCAGATGAAAAGTTTGTCGAAGCTCAAGGCTAAGGTAGTTCAACTGGAGGGTCAAGTTAGCTACCATCGCGGTCCTGGCCTCGTCTCGAGGATGGAACGTTGAAGCAAGCTAATCAAAGGATAGACCAGCTTTGTACTTCCTAAATCAGCTGAGATGAGGAGCGTAGCCATAGGTCTCATGGCCCGCAAAACAACTGGCCAAGAGATTAATAAGATTCTTGGTGAGATTGAGCTGGATCTTAAGAAAAACCATGGGTTAACCAAGAATTACACTGGCGTCCCGCACCCGCGCTCCCATCAAGTTCTTCCGGGGCCCTCCTCGGGTGGTAGTGTTCCTTCGTCGTCGAAGGATAAACTCGCGGATAACACTCCTACTCAAAGAGAGCGTAGTTAGTATGCTAGGGATTGATCTCGGTTGCTTATCCTTTTTTGGCGTTTTTGTTATTTTGCCTGCTGGGCTTGTAATCAACTGCATGTATTAGATCAAACTTTGGTGTTTAAATCTGATTTTGAATTTTGTTGGATTTATGTCTACCATTTTTAAATATAATGGAAAATTCCGTAGTGTTTGTAACCCGCGGATATTAACCTTTGAGTTTGATAAAGTGTATTGTTCGTGCAACTCCGTAGGTTGGTATCCCCGGAATCGTCTTGTGACCTTGCACCCCGTCCAGCTAACTCCTTGGCCAGAGGATTACTGGGACGGTGGGGTCCGCCGACGTTTAAGGATGTACTCCATTAAGTTCGCGGCTTGTAATATTGCACGGATATCTCATTCTGTAAGAAGTCGCCTCCTAGTCATACACTTATAGACATTTACAGAGGAGTTCTGAGAGATTGCATGTGTATGCTCCGATATATTGTGTGTGTTTTGCACGGGATATTGCCCGGTATATTGTAGTGGGTATGATCCATGCTTTGTGCAGGATATCCCTCTTACTAAGTATAATGTCAATTCCTAATAATAGTAATTGTACAACGATTTACGTGGTTCGGCCTTAAAGCCTACATCCACGGGGTAACAATTGCATCGATATTTTATTAAGATGTGACATGGTTTTCAATGTACATTGTGTAAGTAGTATATACATGTGGTTCATATGATGTGCTTTATATAGGTTGTGGGTTTTGAATAAATTGAAATGTGCGTGGGTAATGAACGGGATATGATATTTGAAAATGAAAACTTGGATTGATTGAAAAATTTAGGTGCGTTACTCCTTTGTCAGAGATAGAAACATGTGGATTAGCAAGTCCATTTTCTTCTTCCGAAATGCGCACGTTGTGTGATTGATCATGGGTAGTATGGCTTGAGGTATTTGGCATTCCATGGATGCATGAGGATTTCCCCTTTCATATTACGCAGATAGAAGAGCCATTTCTGCGATGTCATGTATTATGTAGGGTCCTCCCACGTTGGTGCTAATTTTCCCCACTTTTTTTCTACTTTGGTATTGGGGAATGGTCCTCAACACATACCGCCCTTCTACAAAATTCCTAAATTTCACTTTCTTGTTATATTCTCCTTCCGCCAGCTGCGTTGGTAGTTTTCCATCCTTTGGTCTTCGCTTCTCTTCTTTCTTCGAGGTCGTCGAGCCTTTCCAACATCATGTCCGTGGTGAGATTCTTTTCCCGTGCTTGTCTTTGTAGTTGGAAGTAGAATTTCCGCAGGATGATCCCTTCCAGCTCCGTAGGTGAGTAGAAATGGGGATTCTCCAGCCGATCTTCTAGTCGTCCTATATGCCCATAGAACGTTATGCACTGTTCACACCATCGTCCTTGTATTCATCTATTTGTTTTTTAAGAATGAGTGCCAAGGTTTTGTTTGTGGCTTCTGCTTGTCCGTTGCTTTGTGGGTATATGGGGGTGGATTTGTTTATCCGAATCTTGAAGGTGTCGAATAGTAAGTCAATATTCTTTCCTTGTAGCCATTTACCGTTGTGGAGACTATCTCTGTGAGGGATGCCAAACTGCAGATGATGTTTTGAAAAATAAAAGTGAAGACGCCTCGAATCCCGAATTCTTGCCGTGCCTTTGCTTCTACCCATTTGCCGAAATAATCCGTTGCTACTATTAGGAATCTTCTTTTCCCCCGTCCCCGATACGAATGGGCCTACTATGTCGATACCCCATTTCCCGAAGGGCCACGGACTATCAACCGAGTTCAACTTTGTGGCCGGGGCGTGGATTCGTTTACCAAATCTTTGACATTCTTCGCATCTTTTCGCCATTCTGGCTGCATCTCGGATCATGGTTGGCCAGTAATAGCCCTGCGTCTTTGCCTTATCCGCTAGGGATCTCATTCCACTGTGATTCCCTGCGTCTCCTCTGTGTATATCTTTTAAAACGACATGTCCCTCTGATCGGGATAGGCAGCTGACGAAGTGGTCCGAGGAATGATTTTCGGTATAAGGCTTGGTCTCTTAGCTCGTACATCCTCGCTCTTGACCGCACCTTCCTAGCCTGTTTGGTGTCCCTGGGGAGTTTCTTCTTTGAGGAAAGAGTGGATTTCGATCTCCAATCCGCTTCCCGACTATAATCGCGTCTTCCTCCGCTTGTCGTGTAATGTCCAGCGTTCGGAAATCGTCGAATATGTATTCTCCGACATCCTCGTCGAGACATCTTTCTCCTTAGGTTTGCGTTGGTTAGCCGTGCACGTTTCGGGAGTTTGATGGATGGTTCGTACACTCTTGTTACCTTGATTGCTTTGACATCCTCGTTTTTAAGCATGGATGATATATATGCCGAGCATCCGCGTGTCTAAGTTCCTTTCGCGCGAGATGTCGGAAACTGATTTTTTGGTACTTGGGAGGCCAATGTTTGCACTAGAGCCATGTATGCCATTAGTGTTTCGTCGTACACATTGTATTCGTAGCCTATTTGCCGTATGATCGGCCAGAGTCGCTTGTTACCCGCACTTCTTGTATCCCTAATTCAATTATCAGGCGGAGGGCGTGGATCACTCCTTCATATTCTACGATGTTATTAGTATGGCCTTCGAATTCCAATCTGAATGCGTGTACGATTCTCTGTCCCGGTGGGTGTGGTGATGACGATGCCTATCCCTCGCGCCCTCTCTATTTTTGGAACCATCAACAAAGACTTTCACCGCCGTGGGTTCACCGGCTCAAAAATATTATTTGGCTCTTGTTTTTCTATTTCTGGGGCGCCCATAGCCTTCCATCCTTGTATGCGTACTTCTTCTTCGTCGTCCAAAGGCAGGTGCCGCTAGAAAGTCTCGCTAATACTGCGATTTCCGGGAGTGTTGGAGCTCATAATGGATGTTGAATTGGTCGAGGTACGTGCTCCATTTTGCTATTCGTCCTACCTTTCCCCGCCCTTTGAGGATGGTCTCCAAGGGTGCCCGACATGGGATCCGTATGTCATGTGTTAAGAAGTACGTTCTCAGCTTGAAAGTAGACCATACGACGGCTAGGATTAGCTGTTCGATTCTTGTGTAATTTCGATTACTGCGGAATTCGGGGTCTTGTCGACGTAGTAGATCGGTTGCTCCTCCTTTGTACGGGTTCGACGAGCACCGCGCTCACTGCGTCGTCGTTGCCGCAATGTAGAGTGCCAAAACTTCCTGTGGTCCGGTTTGAAGGATGGGGATTTCGCTAGGTATTGCTTAATGCCCAAAAAGCTTCTTCGCATTCTCGTCGTCCATTCAAATTTAGTGCCTTTTTTCGGTATGTTGAAGAAGAGTTTGCACCTATCCGAGGATCTTGATATGAATCTTCCCAGAGTCGCTAGGTATCCATTGAGCTTTTGTACCTCTTTCGAGTTCTTCGGAGATGGCATGTTTGTTATGGCTCGGATTTTTGCGGGATCTACCTCAATGCCCCTTTTTGTCACCGGGTATCCAAGGAATTTTCCTGAGGTCACCCCAAAGTGCATTTTTCCGGGTTTACCTTCATGTTATGCTCTCTCATAGCTCCGAAGATGTCCTTGTGTCCTGGTGGTGGTTCTTTCTTACTCGCTTTTTACGAGCATATCGTCGACGTAAACCTCTAAAGTCCCGCCGATCCATGGCTTGAAAATAGCATCGACCATCCTTTGGTACGTTGCTCCGCGTTTCGAGCCCGAAAGGCATTCTTACGTAACAATAAAGACCATGGGGTGTGTAAAATGCGAGTGTGTTGCTGGTCTTCTTATGAGAAATAGTTGGTTGTATCAGGAATATCCGTCCATGAATGACAACTCTTCATATCCTTCTACCGCGGCCGACTACCGGTCAATGTCTTTGGGTAATGGATAACTATCCTTTGGGCATGCTTTGTTCGGGTTGGTGAAGTCGATGCATTCTCGACCCCTCCATTTTTCTTTGGTACTATTACCATGTTGGAGATCCACGTGGGGTATTTGACTTCTTTTATAAAGCCGGCTTCTAATAGCTTTCGTAGTCCGTTTCTACTTTTTGTGATGCTCTGTGGCCACCTTTCGTATCTTTGTCGTAAATGCGGGGTGTGCCGGGTTTAATGCGCAGCTCATGCTTTATCTTGTCTTTGGGTCTATTCCGACATATCGGATAGTTTCGGGCGAAGATGTCCGCGTATTCCTTTAGCGGTGTTATCGGCGAAGCTTCGCGTTCTCCGTCCATTAGAGTTCCTATTTTGATCTTTCTTGGATTCTCGCTCCGTCCCTATGTTGATCTCTTTTACCGCCTCCAAGGATGTGAAAGTGGGCTTTGGTTCCCCCTGTGGGGAATTTTCTTTAATTGCTATTTGGTAGTCTCGGATTCTTCGTCCGATTAACCTTTGATGTTGAGGCCTCCGTGTTTCCTCAGAGTTCCCTTTAGACAAGCTTTTCCCGAGATTTCCTCCAGGATATTCGTCGATGGCTTTGTCTTTGGATACCGCCTTGCTCCGAGCCTTGCGGGTTTTCCTTTTCTCATCTTCTTCGTTGTTGAGTTGTATTTGCATCGCGTGGCATTCTTTTACGGAAGCTTGATCACCCTTTATTTCCATTATTCCTAGGGAGTGGGAAATCTAAGGTATTGATGGTAGGTAGCTGCGACTCCCTTGAGCTTGTGGACCCATCTTCGTCCAATAATGGCATTATAGGGCGAAGGCGTGTTCACCACGCTAAAGCGAGTGTCGACTTTCATGGGGCCTGCATCCACTTGTAAGATAATATCCCCCAGGGGCTTCGTAGCCGTGCCATTGAACCCGTAGATGGTGTAGTGCGAAGTCAGGAGTTGCTCATCGTTAAGCTCCATGCGTTTGAATGTATCGTAAAACAAGACATTTACGGAGCTTCCTCCATCGATGAGGATTTTCCTTATGTTGCATCCTGCGATTGGCAATGTGAGGATTAATGGGTCATTGTGATCTTCCATGTCGTCCTCAATATCATCGGCTTCAAAGATCAGAGGTGCGTTCATCCATTCCTCGTGCTCTTCCACTTCCTTCCCGTTTATACTGTAAAGCTCACAGTAATCTTCAAATTGTTTTCTCAGTCGTTTTCCTATTTGTGCCGTTAGGGTTGGCTCTTTTCTTTCCGAGCAGGATATAGAGTTCAACGTGCGATTACCCTCAGGTAGTTGGACCTGTTTGCTGCGTTTGGCTCTGTCCTCCATTCCAGCCTTTTCCACATATTTTTTGAGATCCCCTGCATCTATCAGCTTTTGTACTGCTATCTTGAGATTTTTGCATTTTTCTGTCGTGTGTCCGTAGAAGCAGTGGAAGTCGCAGTACTCTTTGGATTCTGCCGAGGCTGGTGGTTGTTTCCCTTTAGACCAGGGCCAGTCTAAGTCTTCGCGACCCTTGATCTCCTTTAGAATGCGCGGATAGCTGGTGTTGAGTTTCGTGTAGACTCGGTCTTCAAACTTCCTGCCACTCCTTTTGTGATCGTCTTTTCGATCCTTGTGGTGGGGGCTGGGCCTGTCTACTAGTTCCGCGGAGTTTGTCCGTGGGGTTCGTTGTGCTTGCGCTCGGGGGTTATCTTTTTGAATTTCTTCCAACCTCGCATGTTTTTCAATGATTATCCTTAAATCTCCCTCAGTGGTTGGGGAGGTACCGTGGATTTCAACAAACAACGGGCTCATCCTATCAAGCCCCCATTTGTAACAGTTAATACTCACCACGGGATCCACATGTCCTATGGCCTGACATACTTTGTGCCATCTATCCGTGTATTCTCGAACGGACTCCCTATACTTAATTGCAAGTGAGAAGAGCTTGTCCATCCCTGTGTTCACAACTTTGTTATACATGTAGGTGGCGGGAACTTTTCGGTGAGTTGATCATATGAATCAATGCACCTCGGCTTGAGGTTATCAAACCAAGATAACGCGGATCCTTTCAAAGCTTGAAGGGAAATATCTGCATAGTATAGCCTCGTCGTAATCCCACCTTGCCATTACCCTGTTGTAATATCGTAGATGAGCTGAGGGGTCCGCGGACCCGTCGTAACATTCAAAGGTCGGGACCGGACATTTTTGCGGAATGGTGGCCGTAGCCAACTGTCGCGCAAGGGCGGGTAGTGTTGGCCTCCTTCATAATCTGTTCTAGTCTCCCCCCTCCTTGCCTGGTCTTAAGTTGATTGATCTCTGCTAGCATTTCCGCGCGGAGGTTCTCCATTGCCAAACAGTGCTCGCCCTGAATGGAAGTCCGTGTCTTTCTTGTGGGTTGTGATGTCGTGGCCTCCTCCGTGTCGTAGTAGTCCGGAATTTCTGGTGGTAGTCCGGGCCGATCTTTCACATTCCGCGCATCTCTTTGGGGTATCCTTCTTCGGTTAGTGGTTGGGGATGTTTTCGAAGATCGTCCCTCGGCCCCCGTTCTGTCTGGCCGAGTTAGCTTCGTCGTGCTTTGATTCGCTAGTTCGGAGCTTCGGAGGATCTTCTCTCTTAATTGTCGGTTTTCCCGAGCTAACAGGCCACCGCATCCGCGCACGTTAATGATTCCTCGTAGCTCCTCACTGCGCCAATATTTGCGTTTGTTTGGTTTGACGCTTGATTGGGGATTCCTTCCTGTAGTTGAGCTCGTCCCGCCGTGGGACCGTGGTATTGATTTCTTCCATTAACGGCATGTCCGGTTCGATTATTCCGTTGGATCCCGCCGGTAGTTGTTCGTCTTGTTCATTGTCCGTGGCATCCCGTAGGGATGGTTCTCGATCACCGATTCGGCTATAGCCTCCCGAGGCTCTACTGGCTCGGGGTTGCAGCTGTTACTTTGGAAGCGACTACTTGAGAAACCCCCTTGTTTAGTGCGCTGCTCTTGCGACTGCAGCTTTCTTTGCTTCCATTGCGATATTGCCCGCATCTAAGAGCCATGTGCTTTCCGCCCAGTCTGCATGTTGTCCGTGGTGTGCGTCCTTCGCCCTTTTGTATGCCTCCTTGTCACTTTCTTTGGTGTGGTCCTTGGAGCATCTCTTGGAGTTATCTTTGTCTTCCCAGTATCTTTGTTGTTTTCCATTGCAATAATCTGCACAAAGGACATGGGAGGTAATCTGAGGCCCAAAAGTCCACGGGTTGGCTGTTAGTTCAACTTTGACTTCATAAACTCGATTTCTAGTGGTAATGAGTGTATTCGGGTTGTTAGTTTGGCGAATAGTACGAAAGACATAGACGGATGCGGATTTAACCGAGATAAAATTCATGGGTCGTTATTTGGTGGGAATTGTGCTTAAAATTCCAGCTAACACTTAGATCTATTGGTAGGAAACAAAATAGACATGAATATGTGTGAAAAACGAATCTAAGAACAAAACATTTGCTAAAACCCGGATCCGTTGGTTTAAAGGTTATATAATGTCCAGGATCATGTTGGTAGAAAACACACTAGACATAAATATGTGCGAAAAACAAGTCTATGAACAGAGATCTTTTGCGTTTTTAAGTAAAATTTTTAAGGTTGAGCTGTGAAGTCACAGGAAAAGATAAATCTTTTTACCGGGACAAGGTCCCTGTTTCTAGCGCCAAATTGTGAACACGGAAATCGGGCTGTGATTTCCACGTGATCACAAACAATCTGAATAATAACTGAATACGTGCATGGAGGTGTGTGAAGTGTACAATATCCCTAGGTGGATGATGGTTCATAGATTCCAAACCCCTCAAGTTTGTCATGATCTCCTCATCATCCCCCAAGGCGATAGATCTGAGATACGAGTATGTATATGAAACTATCAGTGCAAAAGGTAAAAGAGACAATGGTTTACGTGGTTAAGACTAAAGCCCGCATCCACGGACTGAGGTGATTTACTATAAGATAAACAGTTACAGAGATGATCACAAGATCTTGTGCTCATTGATCACTTGAGCTAAAACTCTCACTTACTTCTCCCTATTCTCTCTCCTTCCTCTCTTTTTCGATCCCCCACAGTGGAGGGGGGGTACATATTTATAGCTAAATTTGGTGGATCCCACTGACAGTGAGCTGTTGAGATCTTATCTTCTTGTGTTCTGTGCATGATGCGCGGACTTGAATATTATCCCGCGGGCATGGTCCGCGGACTTCTATGTCACCCCGCGGCTTCTACTATATCCCGATTCATCACGCTGATCGACCCTTGTTCCCATCGTTGGTCGTCCGACACGTGTTCTCTGAGCTACATTAAATGCGGGTGGTTGGAGCGGTCAGTCCACGGCGAGTGGTGTCGATCCTCTTGTCATGTCCATGTCGGGTTGGACTACCTCGACCGATTGATCATGTCTTACCTCGTGATGGGTTAAGGCCATCCTTTGGTGCTACGCGGGACTACCTATCTCGGGTGCCCCTTAATTTCTGACCATTGGTCTTGACAGATGGCACGTTGCCTGAGTGCCACGGATGCCCCTATGTGTCATCCTTTGAGTAATGTCATCCACGTGGACCCTGGTAGTGCACGTGGCAATGGAGATAAATAAGTGTACTTACAGTATTATAATTAAACACCCATATGACTGCCACACCAGTTTTTGACGAATGATCAAATAGGCATAAATCACCTTCCAACTCAAAAAGTTGAAAATGATATTCGGCGTATCTTATACCCGGTGAAACATCGTCCGATAGCATAACCGCTTCTATGGTCCGAAACTCCTCCGTTTCTATATTGAACGACAATATTGACTCGGATAGGAGAGGGGAAACTTTATGTTGCAGAAAATACGTGGAACCACCAACAATCCAGTAAAAAGTCCCGTTAATAAATACAGGCATTTTTTCTCTACTTGGAGGATAAGAGCACTTACCAACACTTCTTCTGTTGTTGGTTCTTAAATTAAGAATCTGGAAGTCCATTTGTGCACCATTTAAACATACTCCAACCACTTCGTACTCCTTTTTACGTGGATGGAAGTAAAATCCACATACGGGGAAGTGATAATAACTTGTTCTTTTGTAACCGGATTCCAAATACAGAAAAGCAATCCAGGTTTGCTTCTGAATAAAAGAAACCCATCATATGAACCCCAGAGCTCCATTGGGTGCCCCTTGCAATATGCATTACATGAACGAAAATCAAAGTTTGTAGCCTTAACGTTCCCAGCTTCATCATCAAAGAAAAAGAGTTTGATGTTGTTGTCAATGGATTGCGTATGAGATTGCACAACAATGGTTGGAGTAGATTGGCCCCGGTCTAGGAGTGTACGTATAAAGTAGGGGTTGGTGATTAAGTCATATAATGCGTCAGTTGAGTTAGTTTGCCACAATTGGAAGATACACTTTGGTGGAAGTCTAGTGAGTATGTTGGTGATGATATCATAAGGAAGATTTGGCATAGGACCCTCCTCAACTGCTTGAACACATTCACCAACTTCTGATAACTCTACAAGAGGAGGAGGAGCACAATCCTTGGCTTTCTTCTTACCCCAGAGGACTGGAACCCAAGCAATGCATGGATGTTTACCCATTGAGATAAATCTGAAACAGAGTCTGGTAACTGGAAAGTGGCGATAGAATTTTTCGAAAAAGAGATCTCAAAGGTCGAAGGTTTCCATCTACAAATCAAACTGAAAAATACTAGGCATTTACTCAAACAGGTAATGGTCATGTACCTGTAACGTTGATCAATTTGCAGCTATTTTTTACCTTTCAAACATGAACATTAAACTGAAAAGGATAGTAGCTTAATCAAAGTTTCTAATGCAAAATTGAAACAAGGAGGGGTTGAAAATTACTCTGGGGGAAATTTGGATGAAGAAAATGAATTCTGAGTAGAATTGTATCAATTTGATTAGCGTGAAAAATTGGAGCAACACGGAGGGTGGTGTGGTGGTAGAATTGAGTAAATTCTTAAGGGTTTCTCTGAATCAATGAATTGAGATTGAAAATTGAGAGAAACTTCTTAAATCTATCCATCTCTGTTCGTTAATGGAGAAGAGATTGGGGTTTAGCTCGATTTGTGTCTGTTTTTTCGAATATATATTTACCCCTCACGTTTACCAAATCTACGAAAATCCTACGAGCGCCAGGTTATAACTGGAAAGCGCGGAGGGGTATACAAGGAACAAAAATAAACGACATTTACTCTCCAATTTACTACCTCCCTTCGTGCCCTCTGGTCGGTCCGCCCAATTAGTAAAATCTGCCAGTATTCGTGCCTCATGCCTAAGCTACTTGAAAACCATCAATTTTACTTTAAAATTTGGCTCGTTACATTTCTTTATCAAAACATTGAAGTAAAGATAAACTTCCGAGAATCAAGACGCTGTCAAATAGTACAACTCGAAGAAATAAGGAAATACATCCTTCACAAATCTACATAGTGCGTCTGAAAGAACACCACAGAATGAAGGAGAAACCGCAGAAAATGCATTACCTGCAAAGAGATCATTGACCGTTGACGAGCATTTCTTTCTGAATGATTGATGCACCAGACCCTTTTCTGAACAATTTTGTGAGCAATCAGTCATCAATGGTTAAAGAAAGAAACATCATCAAAGTTAACACCACAATAACAGAAGCAAAATTTCAGCACCAAAAAGGAACACAGATGATTCATTCTGAAATTGAAAATAAATTACTTTTTTACTGCACAATTAAGGTATTCCCAAATTACAACTTATGTACATACATCCTGTTAAGTAAGAACCCACGGACATTTATAATCAAGCGAACACAAGCACTTGCATAAACCAGCAGGTGTCAACTTGCTGGGTATTAACATACGAAGGGATATCGGTAAGACTAATATACATTTTTCTTCTCTTTTGTACAGGTTATATAGTGACTGTTAATACAAAACAACAACCAACTCCTAAGATGATCTGGATAAATAAAATCCGACTTTATACTGACTGAGATGCTAGGACTTGAAACTTCTTATTCTTCACCATCTTGCATTCCCTGTGAAACTACCATGCGATGATCTTTAAGAGATTGTTGTGGTGGAATTGCACTCTTAGAAATGGTTTCAGTATATCAAATCCCTAAATCAAATGATGGAGAGTTTAATAATCCAAGAGTTTCCTCTGTAGAAGTATTTGCAGTCCATTGCTTTTTCTCTTGCAACAATGCGGACTTGCATCCCAGAATTTTTGTAGCCTGCGCCTCCAATTCATCAAAATCAACACCCTCATAAAACTTATCATCATCTTCGTTATAATTCTCATCCTCGGGTTGACAAAAGCTTAATTTTCTTTTTCTAGAGTCTATCTTGCTTTCTTCTCTTGGTGCTCCTTCACTGCATTCAGGAGGCATACCTGATAGGGAAGATGGATCTGGATCCCTTTGATAAGAAGGATTCTGGACCCTACTTACAGAACCCATTTGAGGTGTCTGTGAAGAATGAATGACCTTTCCAGAAGAGCTTCCTACTTCAATTATTTTGGATCCACTAAACAGAATATCAGGACTGAAGTCGGTGGAAAAGATTGGTTGACTCTCAATTGGTTGACTGAGCAACGAACGCCTGTTTGAAATCTCCATTAGTTCACTATATGAATTCATAACTTGCAGTAACCAAATATAACAATTGTATGAATACAGAACATCTGAGGGAAGTCATTAAATATACAACAGTATGTTATTTTTCATTTTCTCCCTACATTTATGATTGTTTCCAACGATGTAACGGAGACTATTTGAACCCCTTTATTAAGATGGATTTACTTTTCAGAACAAGCACAACAATCTCCAGTTGGGGTAATAACTTGCTCTATTTAGGTTCGCGTCAACAGAAATAGGTTCTGGATAAAACTTCAAGTGAGCAAGAGGAATTCAGGTTTAGACCACAACCAAAACAATGGATGGTGAACATAGCAAGGATCTATTTAAAAAAAAAAAAAAAAAAAGGATTTTCTTTTGATGAGCCTAAATGCTTAATAGAGAAGGATACAGGTGTTCTCCATAATGCAGTTTCATGCCACGGTGCAAATACCTCGGCTTAATGGTATCTACCTAACCATAAAAGGGTAGACGATTATTATTCTTTTGCAGTGAGGCTTAAGAAAGCAAGTAGATCCGGAAAAAGGTGAGGAAAACCGACTTCAATTAAATACATGCTAGCACGGGAGAAGCTTCAGAAAAATACTCACAACTATATTCATAAATAAATAAAGAGAAGAAAACTCCAGCGCATGCTGACCTGTACATCGCCATCGTGTCCATTGTGGCAGCTTCTGCTTGAGTAGCTGCCATAGTAGGATTTATTCTGTCATCAATAAAACTATCATATGAATCATTGTCCTTGTCTTCTTCCTCCTCATCATCAGATACTTCGGCATCCATAGACACTCTGAGAAGAACCAACTACCAGTCAGTGACCTCAAAATTGTCAATTTCACAAATTAGTTGAACAATTAAATTAGAAAGAAAAAGCACTTCAATATTTCATCAAGCTAAAAAGGCGCTAAGAAATGGTCGTACTCTGCTTCTTCTTCAATGTAGTGGTTCATCTTTTTAACTGTTTTCCGGTTATCTGAACAAAAGAACCACAACCAAGTCACAGCAGTAGAACATTAACAAAAATTTAGTGTGCATTGCTGAAAACAATCAAGTTCAGAAAGATTGAAGTACCAAATACAGCTGCGAGCCTACGCTAAGAAATCGTTACCTTTGTTATTCCCTATGGGTCCAATTCGGGTACTAGCAAAAGAACTATCAAGGTTTGCACAGAAACTCTGTTTTTTCGTATCTCCATTCTTGCGCAGCCTTTTAAACTTTGGTGCTGGCTTAACACTATTTGATGACTCTCCAGAACTCATGCGCCAGCCTTTACTACAACTATTACTGTTAGACAGGTTGGCCAATGGAGTGCGAGCACTCTCATTCACAGGAGAATCAGATGAACATTTTCTTGCTTTGCCATAGTAGTTCATTTTGACCGGAGGAGTATCAGTATCTTCATTTGTCAAATTAGGAATAACTCCTCCTTCAGTGGCTCTATCTTTCATTTTGACCTTTTCAAACCTTTCAGAATTTGGGCATGGTGATGGAAGTCCACTTCGCGACTTGGCTGGGGATACATGCAGTAAAGGAGGTACAGTTCCGTCCTCTGAACTGAAAGGCTCTTCAGAATGGAACCGCTTATGAACAGGGACTTCGTTTCCATGTAATTCTGCATTACAGCTTTGATCTAATCCACCACTTCTGTACCTAAGGCTAACATTCAAACAATTTTCTTCCTTCGGTGAACCTGAATAACCACTTCCCCCTACAGGAGACTCTGGAACAACACCTTCCTCGACCATGTTAGTTAACCGAGGGCTCATCTCCATGTCTTTTAGGTCAGTGGAAGGCTCTTCAGTATTTAATATTGGATATTTATTTGCAGTACCTGGTGTCTCAAAAATTATTTCTTCTGAACTTGAGAAATTTCTTTTTGGACTTGGTGTCAATAAAGTATCTCTCTCAACCCCATTTACAACGTTCTCTTGATTGCATACAGAATTGCACGCTTTAGGGCTTAACAGAAGTTCATTGTTTACAGCTCCTGCCTCATCAGAAGTAGCTGAAACTTTCATTCGCTTAGCCCGTGGATTGAACTCCAAATAATCTGCAGGTGACAACCTAGAAGGTCCCAACTTTTGCTTTACTGCATTCAGTAGCTCAGCACTTTCTGTTGCTGCACTCATACAAGGTGGAGTTGCTTTCATAAAAGGTAAGCCTGGTACAGATAAAATTGAGACCACTCCAGCAGCATCTACAGA
Source organism: Papaver armeniacum (assembly GCA_023531295.1). NCBI lineage: Eukaryota > Viridiplantae > Streptophyta > Magnoliopsida > Ranunculales > Papaveraceae > Papaver > Papaver armeniacum. The sequence continues at coordinate 19,291 of JAJJWW010003258.1, forward strand.
TACAAAGCCCTCACTGTAAAGAAAACAGTGCATAGAAGGGTCCTGGCTTGTGAGACGAGGCAAACCACTTTTCTCGTTTCCATTTGGGGCCACCACAGGTGATGATGCCTCGGCAGTTATTGCTTTTCCATCAGACTGTGGTTCCGGAGAACCAGGGTAACTCGTCAAATCTGCAATTGCCATGATTGAACCCGGTAAAACAATATAAAATTGCATAGAGAATAAAGAGAAGTAGACGGAAGAACAACGCGGAAAGATATGTAAGATAGCTATCGCAAAAGAATCAAAAGAAAAGAGAAGATAGTCTCTAGCAGTCTGCTGGTGCAGAAATATTCAAAAGGAACTATAAGTATGTCTACAACCTACCTGGGTTTGTTTATAATTATACAACAGTCCCTTTTCCTGAATTTCCAATAAAAAACCCCGGTTCGTGCACAATGTGGAAGTATGCAGTAGTTTTAAACAATGTTTTACTTCTCTTCCTAGTATGTTCTTTCCCACAAAGATGATAAAAGGGCACTCCAGAAGTGGAAACTCTTGCCGATTAAATGCATATGAACTCTGCAATTTTAATGGCCTTATGTACCTATACTAAATGAAATCTCTAAAAGGGACATGCAAGATATATGATTCAGACATTTAGCACAATCTGCAACCCAACAAAAATTGAAGCTGTTTTTGTTAAATGTATTCTCTACAGATGGTAAAAGGGAAGCTTACCTTCTTGAATTATGTCGCCCTGTTCAATAGCTTCAGCTTCCAAAGATTGGAAAGAAGACGTCTCACCCTTATAACCAGAAAAAGTACATCAAAAATGAATATCGACCCAAGTGCAAAGGGAAATTACTGATCAAATAAAATAAAAAGCTAACCTCAGCTAGGATTGTTTCACTAGGTCCTTGCAACTGTTGCATGGTATCAATCAGCAACCCTGTTCTAAATGAGTGCATGACATTCTGAACTCGGGAAGGGAACACTTGGAAGTGTGGGAAAGCAATAAGAGAAGGTTTCCATGTGCCTTCCCTTGGGGTGTGAAAATACTTGGAAATTAGTTCAATCTCAGCATCCGACATTTTCAAGCTAATAGATCCATCAATAGAATCGTCTTTGACTTTCTTTCCACGAGGAACATACTGTTCGATTGCCAACTGAACAAACTGAACTTCTGGTCTGCAGATATGTGGAATCTACAACAATAGATTCCAGAACATATCAAAAACGTTTAATGCAATAAGGGAACAAATGATTCGCTAAAAAAACCTCAAATTTGAAATTTGTAGTGGTTACCATTCTAGGACTCGCATGGAAATCAAAGCTATTTATTCCCCCGTTATTCATGTGCTTCTTTAAGGCCTTGTTGTTTGCTTGCTTTTTATGGTATCCTTTCAACTCTGAACCTTTACAAGCTAAAACAAGTAACCCTTTGTCAAGGAACATAGCTGAATAAGCACAAATGAAATATACTTCAGAAGTCATATTGTGCACGGAGCTAAAGTGGAATTGGGGATCAGCAATTATATGAAGGAAAAGAGAAAACCCTCCAAATCGCTAATCCTGAGATCATTTGTGAAGAAATGGATAACAGGGTCAACCTCAATCCCTGGGTTTAAAGGGACTCTCTCCGACTCACATAAGCCCATGTTTTTGAAATTTTGAGGAATTACACTAGTTTCTCTTTTACCAGGACAACAAGTTTCTCATCGTATAGCATCACCTCTCCCGTCACCCAAAAGATGAAAGAAAATAGAAAACGGAAAACGGAAATAAAAAAGAAAAAGAAAAGAAAAAGAAAAAAAAAAGGATATCAACTCGTCCATCATTCTTCCTTCCAGTCCTTCCCATGCGCTGGATCATTCTTAAAGGAGAGATATTGGCATCAAAACATATCACTAGATCGACTTCCATGATATCTAGACCTTCTTCACCAATTGATGTTGCAACGATGACATTGAATCCACCGGCTCGAAATTTCTGTAGGAGAAAACTGTAAATTAACCAGTAGAAGGACCTTAACGAGGAACTTTAAATATTATATAATTGATTACCTGCAAGACTGCCTGTTGCTCTTTCTGTGTCTGGCCTTTCAAAGCTTTCCCTGCAAATCGCTCGAATATTGAGAAGTGGATTTAATATATTGAAACTAACATCATCTTATTGTTCCCGTCAACTAGTAACTAAATTGAGACACTTGCCATTCAAAAAGTCAGAAAAGTAAACTTCAGACAAGTAAAAGTTGGACTATTTTATCCTTGCAGTGAAAGAAGGATACAAACAAACAATTATCATACACACACAAACACATTCAGGAAGAGAGAGTGAGAGAGGCAAGTAGCAACTCATCCTAAAATTCTCAATTCTGATTAACTGCGCGAATTTGCCGCTAGACATACTTAAGACACATGCTAAAGCGAGTGTTGCACCAAACTAATGTACATTCCTCAATAAATATTATCAAGCAAAGAACTTCATTAACAAAATGAAAAATGTGACGCTGGAACTCAATTTTTCAGGGGAGAACGGTCATACTGAAATAATTATAGAGAAAAGCATATTAACCTGAGCTTTGACCAATAAACTCGGTAGCTTTAACAGACTCCCCAGCATTTGATAATGAATCCATTATGTCCCTGCAGTATGTGAGGGATGGTTATTAGCACACTATTGTTCTAATTCACATTAGAAGATACAAAAATTACTCGCAGTCGTATACTAGTGCTTTGTTTTTTAGGTATAACCAGGAATATATATAAGAGCAGTGAGTATACAGGTGAAACATTTATACTGAAGTTTAAACTATATATTATGTCCAAACACAATTATGTGCAGCCATGCCGGCAGACACAACACCTAACATTTGTATGTGCAAGCACCCGCTGAATACCAGCAAGTGTCAAACACCGTACGACATGACATAATTCAGAGAGTGGGATGTCCCGGCTATTATAGTGTGGTAATTGGACTATTCAATATAAAAAAAAATCACTAAATCAGCAAACTTTGTTTGGGTCTTCAGTCTATACTCCATGATAATACACAGTGATCCAATGAATAAGGCGTAACACTAAAATGCTGTGAATATTTGCAGTTTTATAATTATAAAATACATTAACAACTATTGCCTCTTTTTGTTGAACCCACTGGAATAATACCAATGATCGCTACCAAGGAACTGCAGAAGAAGTGCCGCAGTAAAGTAAACACAAAGAACAAATAAAAGATAGTCGTCGGCAACAGAATAAAAATGAAATCAAAGACGATAAAATGTCAAAACAATGCATAGATATCACCAATGGCAGCTCATGCTTTATCAAATTTGAAGAAACTGTCTTCACCTGACACTTCCCCTGAAATTAGAGAAAATGATAACCCTTGAATTCTTCGGATCATTTTTTCCTGCAAAGACAATAAAAGAGACCAAACACACAGAGTTTAATATTAGGTCGAGCAGCAACAGCAATAAGACTCGCAATTGGTAAACAGAAAAAACTTTGAAAGTAATATCTCTTGCAACTTGGAGGAAAAAGACAGAACTGAAATATTGTTATGGCATAAAAAAAATGTCCAAGGCATAACAAAATTCATATGACCAGGTTCTAAGTATATAACAGGTACTAGACATGCACATAAACAACAGTTCAATTAATCATTCTCAATAAGTGGTGAAGTAGAACTTGACCCAAGTTTTCTAGCAACCAAATACTAATGAATACTGGTCAAACGATGTTGATAGTTGTGATAAGGATATTAAGTGGGAAGCAGCCTATCACTAAATCACTATAAAGGAAAATACAAAAGTCAGTGATTTTACAAAGTCACATAATCTCCCCAGTAATCCACCCTTAAGAGGTGCGAAAAAACAAAAGCAGGAAAGACAGGCAAATTATAATTTTGCCTGGTGCTCTTCGACAAGACTAAGACACGTTTTCAAATGAACATTCCCTTATTCAAAAGCCTTAGTAATATGTGTGTGTGTGTGTATTTTGTAAGGCACCTTAAACAATCAAATCCCAAAGTGAGACATATGATAATAACGAGACAACACTTACTGAAATGATTCATCAATATTTCAGTCATTTTTGTCAGCTTCGGATTTGGTGCTCCATGAGACAAATTTCGTTGCATCAATAGTTTAGTTTTGTGTATGACTTCATTTCTACTCAAAAGCCTCGCAAAAGACCTGCAACATCAAAAAAAAAAGAACACAAAAGTCACTTCAAAAGTCTATTACTATAGCGAAAGAAGAATTGAATGTATCATGAGGACCGACTTGTTCATCAGATATAGCATTCTAGAACTCCCTTCCTTGGTAATGGAACCATATCACCGGTCTTCTGTATAATTACTTAAGTTTACATGGTACAGAGAATTGCCAAAGATAACACAAACTCGCTCTCTGACAACCCTCGGATACATGATTGTAACTTGTAACACAACCACAGTTCACCAATTCCCACTCTCGCACTTTCATTACGTGTATATCTGGGAGTACCGCTAAGATCTACCTTCTACAAAAAAAAATATGACGTGTGCTTCAGAGTGCCAATGCTCAACATTAGCTCAGAGAAGCAAAGGATTCTCAGAACCTCTCAATGCTCTTCCTGGCAATCTTTAAGGATTAGAAACCTGTAACCAAGCTCTTTTAATTACTTTATGCTGTATGCTGGTCTTCCAGGAAAAGCTTTAACTAAAGTGAAACTATATACATGTGAACTAATTCTTAATCATACAGGTGGCAGACATGATGCCAATACCACAGTTTGGAGACCCAAAATCAATATTGGATGTTCGAGATTTAAATTGACCACTCATGTAATCTTAAACAAAATCACGGGGATTCCTAAAAGAAAAACTTAAAGGAATCAGCTTTAATATTGTATTGTTATGAAGTTGTTAACCGAGCAGCATCGAAACCTACCCCTGTTGCACCTTTTCGCTCAGCATCTCATATGCAGGTCTTACACCATGACTTGAAAGCAACTTGATTACATGATACAGTGTAATGAGAACAGCAAAATATCCTTCTAGTTCTCCATATTTAGCTTGAGGAAGATTTTGCGGAGGTGCTTGCCGAAATATTTCCCTAGAGCTAAGCAACTGATGTGGACTCAGCTGTGAAAGATGAAATATTGTAAGTAACAAAAAGAGAAATCAATACTGGATGGCTAACTGACATCAATCGGAAAAGGAGGGAGGAACAAAAAAAAAAACTAAAGATTGAGTAACAAATTAAACGTATTACTGCGAGTATTATGGTTTTGTATCACATAACAGGGTTCTTGAATGTATGTTGATTCCTTATAAAAGCCACAGACATTTTTTTATCAGTTCATGTATTGTTACACCACCTCTATCATTAAGAGGGTTTAGTGAAATTTTCATCAAAGCCCAAAGGCTGTAGAGGTCTTGGGTTCAAGTATTTGGTACACGCTGTACCGAATAGTGGGAGGCATGTTATCTATTCTTCCCACCCACAAACAAAACCTTGTTAGAGGACAGTGTTGCACTCTGCCTCACTCAAACTCTCAGGGTGCTTAGCATATTTGTTTCTTAACAATCTTTGATGGAACAGGCATCAACAGCTTGCATTATGAAATCCATTTTGTTAGACATATACTTGTTGATACCTCCTGGAATGCACAATGTGCACTTGAATAATTAGGACGGATGCAATTACTCCCTAGCAGACGAACTTTAAGAAGAATGTTGCTTCCTCTTAACGATGAGAAATGTGCAATATCATACTACACTTAAATGATCACCACTACCAGGACTTCTCCTGTACCAGCATGTGTATTGTGATATTGAGGAAACATAAACAGTTTAGTGGGCTTCTTCTATTCTCAGCTACCACTTGGGCATAAGATCACTATTATCCTGTTGCCTCGAAGAATAAACTTTCACCGCCAGAAAAACAGAAAGCATCAAATATTCCCATGAATTGTTTCACATATATGAAACTCTAAAGCCATTTTTCAGTTCAACATGCTGATAAAAATCCAGGAAAATTTTAAAGAAACTGAATAAAACCAAAACCAGGAATAAGAGGATTCATACTGTTTGGATGTCTTTGTTATACAGCATCCCTAAGGCAGAAAGCTTGGTCACAAATGGTTGTACAGCTTCCAACAACAACTTGTTTATTTCAATAGCATCATCACTCATTGGAACCTGGAATTATTCGAGGCACAAAGTTATTACCAGGAAACAAATAGACAATAAATAAGAAAAAAAATAACAGCAAAAGATAAATACATATATATGTTCATATATTTGTATTTACACTATTGCCTATGTACCTCTATTAATTCGAGCTTCCGATCGTGAACATGTGGGCAGACATCTGGGTGGTCATCATTGCGATACTCCAGCTTTGAAATATGCAAGTTGTTAATCACATTTTGAATTGCCTGCTGCTTTGCTGTGTAATCATGTTATACCTCAGAATCACCAAGCTAAGTAATTATAAGTATCACAAGTGCAGAACCACAAATACCAAGGAAGACTCACATCCTGGTGTTGCTGTTAAAGCCAGTATCCTGAATTGAACTGGTACAGCCATCAACTGAACATGCAGAGAACAGATTAGGTTGTAAAGCTTTGAAAGGCATCCATTCAACCAGCAGATGCAGGTTGAATGATATTGTATAACACGCAACATAGTGAAGTTATATAACCACCTCGCGAACCACCACACAGTAAGCATAATTTCCTGTTGCCCGATGAGCCTCGTCAATAACCAAACAAACTATGTTTTTCACCAAACATGTACCTAAAGTAAAGAAGAAATAAGGAAAGGAAGAAAGAAGTTAGATAGAAGAGGTTGTACAAGCTTGAAGAAGCACTACAATTATTCACAAAGACGAACATTACAAAGAAAAATGTACATCAAGTTATCCACCAGCCGAACTTCTTCAGTTACGCTAGAGCATGACAGCTAACTAAGTATCAAAAACCATGCCCACTTTCTGAGGTTAAAATACAAGTGTTTGACTATCAGAATAAAGCATCCACCTTTGCTGAGATAACCAAAATTCTTTAGCGATACAAACTTGTGAGAAGCATTATCCTTTATTTTCCTCCAAGAGGAATATTAAAAAGAATATTGAGCATGGGTTTATTCACTACAGTACCTCCAGACAACATTACTAGCTGGAATCAAGTTATAGTACTGCGTATAGGCACTCCTAGTTAAGGATTACAAAATTCCCTCCAGCAAAGATCATGATAATCTTGTACAACGGAAAGGTAAAACTTACGTTTTCTATACAAAAAGGACGACGCTGCAACTACATAGGATATTACAATGAAGAATGAGCAATGCATATTCCATGAGTACCATATATTTCTTTTACAATTAGAATTACAAATCCACCTTTATTAGATATAAAACAGAAATTAAAGCTACAGCAGCAACTCACCAGATTGAATATCTTTTTCGAGCACTTGCGGAGTAACAAAGAAAACTCGCTTATCCTTCCAACAGCATGCTCTTCTGGGAGGAGTCATCTGGCCTGTCATTTCAATTGTCCACTCCTGCAATCAGTTCAAATCGGATATTTTTCATATACGTATTGATAGTGATGATGCAGAACTTATAGTAATCCAATCTCTTTAAAAAGATGTGGACACTAAATAATGGCTTACCTGAGGTATCCCCACAATATTATGGCAAGCCTCAATCTGTTGCATAACAAGAGGTCGAGAAGGGGCAGTGAAAACGATTTTCCCTGTAGTGGACCTCCGAGTTAGCTTAAAGTTTCAAACCGTTACATTTTCTAGAAACCGTTGAATACATCAAGTTTTCATGTAAAAAGAAATGGTACAGGATTGTCTTTAACGACTAATCAGTAGATGAGAAGGAACTAGAAAAGAAAGATAGTTCTTTGGTCTGTACGCTACTCATTGCCTACTTAATTATTATCAACAACTAAAAAATGTCTACCTGATTGCCAGAGTTACATCATAAGATCAGAAATATGCATCACTTTAAATAGTTATTAGAGTCCTTGCAATAAGAAAGTTTTTTCTACCAGAAAACTTTCTGATTCTAAGAGAATCTGTAAATGATACTTGATTGTTGTAACTTGATATATCTTGTAGTACATGATTAATATGTTCTTCTTGGATGCACTGCTAAGGTGCATCAATGGAATATGTACGCCCCTTAACCAGCAAGCCGCGAACTAAAGACAAAAGAGTAGGATTGAGAATAAGCATATTATAACAGCGAACATGATATACATTCATATTTTCTAAGGCATCACCTAGGAGAAGATAATAAGTATAACTTAGTGACTTATAAGCTAACTAGTCATGAAATGTCAGTCTAAAATACAGATTGACAAGATCAACATATGATGAGCATGATAATCTACACTAATACTAAGGTAAATGACAGCCACGCTTACCTAAGGGACCCAAGGCCTCAAGCTCCAAACAACTACCAGTATTAATATACTTTTTTCATCAACAAGCTCATGGCTTAAGGGAAAAAACAGGGATAGGCGTCTGCCATATCAACTATCAAGTTATTGTTTCTTCACATAAAACACACACTGCATGCTAAGTGACGTAATTCAAGAATGAAAAAAAATAAAACTTGGCATGGGTGGTAATGTGGTAACACAAAAATACCAACGGTGAATAAATAAACCACAAAGACGATGCTACTTAAATAACCCATGTCAACCTAACCACTGATACTGACAACTAGAAACACAAAAGATGAGCTTAAAAGTTAAGCTCCATCCCACTTAAACTTGCAAAAGGTAGCTACAGGAGAGGGTGGAATATAGGCCATGGACATTACTGGAACCATACCTTCAGGAAACCATCTAAAGTAATTATACATAACAACAGCCGCAATTAAAGTCTTCCCAAGTCCTGTTGGCAGTGCAACTAATGTATTTGAAAATAGCGCTGTCTTTGTAATAGATAACTGGTATTCACGGCGCGGAATTTTGTCATTATCTACATTAAAATGTAATTTCAGTGAGCCAAATACAATGAAAAAATGTGAATTTTCCCAGTTAAACCAACCAAAAAACATATACTATATTTAAAGTGATAGCTCATGTAACCTGGATAAATCCATGTTTTGGCAGCTTCAAGATCAACGCGGCTGTAACAAACTTCTTCTCCTTGTTCATTGAAAACCCCTTCATTTTCAACAACATGAATTGGTTCTTTTTGATGGCTAAAAGACCGATTCTCCACTTGAGGTTGTTTCCTATCAGTAGTTTGCACAAACCTATCTAAGGTTGATTGCTTAGAAACCCCACTAATCTTTCCCTTGTGTTGGGGAAATTTCCCTTGTTGAGGAACTTCATTACTAAAATCTTGCCGTTGTGGTGGTGGTGGGTTTGATGTTGCAGCTTTTGTAGCTTGACATCTGATATCAATCTCTTTCACAGCTGCTTCCCAATCGAAATCCTGCAAACAAAAAAATGAAACATTAGGGTTCAGAAATTTGGGGATGAAGGGAAAAATTAGATTGATTTGTAAATGCTAGGGATTGGAATTTACATCGTCGTCTTCGTCTAGTTGGATTAGTTCGCTAGGGTTTGTGATTGAGAGCATCGTCTTAACGATTGGAGTTTAAACTGATTTCGCGGTCTCTTCGGTCTTCTTCACTCTTTACCTGGCTCAGATCCCTCTCCGCCTTCTTTCACACTCTTTTTATCTCTCTCAAAACTTTTCAGGTTGGCGGCAAAGCGTCAAATTTCCAATTTCCCATTCTTTTTTTTCGTACTCCTTCTCGGGCACCAAGTCGGAATTTTAACGCACTGACTGGTCTAGATTAAGGGGAGAATATGGTTTGGTTTTCTTTTAGCTTCAATTTCGGTAACTTTTCAATTTCCGTAACTTTTCTCCGATGAATTTTATATATCCAACTTATTTTCTGGTAGGAGTTCATTCGGTTCGATGAAGTATCAGGTGTTTAGTACTGTTTTTGTAGATTCCAGTTCATTCTTAAAATTAAACACACAACAAAACAATCATTATTATGAACAAAAATCAAAATTCATTCTTTCATATATGAATACTCAATAAAAACACTCAATCAAAGTTCATATATGAATACTCAATCAAAGTTCATATATGGATACGCAATTAGAGTTCATTCTTTCAAATGAATACCCAATCAAAGTTCATTATTATGAACAAAATCAGAGTTCATTTTTCCAAATGAACACTCAATCAAAGTTCATTGTTATGAACAAAAATCAGAGTTCATTCGTCAAAATGAACACCTACCAAAAACTTAACTAATTTAAACCTAGAACATAGTTCATTTTTTAAAATCAACACCAAAAAAAAAAGAAGTTCATTTTTTTCGAATGAACACCTAATAATTCAAGATCTTAAACACAATTCATTCTTTAACATGAACACACAACAAATACAGAGTAATAACTCAAGATCTAAAACAAAAATTATTTTTTAAATGAGTACACAACAAAAATCTATAAAACAAAGTTCATTCAAGATATTCTTCAACAACGTGAGATCAATCTTCGACATAAACATGAGTTCGTCTTCGTCATCTTCAACAGCACCAGCTGAAAATGAAAAACCAGAGTTCATCTCCGTCATCGTCTTCATCAGCATCATCTTTGCTACGAGTTCATCTTCGATTTCTGTAATCAAATCAAGATCTCCATAATCAAAAGACAACATCCATGTAATAAGAAACCAAATCAAATCAAATCAAATCGATTTTTATGTTTTAATTACTGTTATAGCACTGCTCGGTCAAACTCGCATGCGTTGCTATCTAAAGCATGTTTGTCAATGTTAGTGATCAAAACTATACGTCTTGATTTCTAGTCTACTTATAGATGTCCCGGACTAGGACATAGATTGTCTAGTTGAGCATTAGACTTCACGGCGTTCATCATTTGAAGACAAGGAACTACTAAGGAGAGCTTGTGAAACTTCATCAACAAAAGGTATGTGGAGACTGAAACTCATCTATCACTTGGAAAGTCTATTTCTACTCTATCTCCTATATTGAGACATAAGTAGTAGTGCTATATAGTTTTTTACTATGCACATTTGATATTTCGAGCTCAGTTTCTCGCTTACATATTTCTCGAAATATGTTTTGGTAAGCTTTCGCTTCGACCAAGTTCATCTTATATTCTTGACGCAAGTCAAAAGATGATCATGTGAAAATTGTCGAGTAACATCTTACATGGTTTGTGTGATACAATCATTTAGTGTAGATTTGGAAAGTTTCGATATGATTATTTTAATAACTTGAAAATTGCTTTGATGCTAATAGTGTGTAAAAACGGCTATTGTCATCCTCTAAAAAAGTTCCAATTATTGAAATAAGAGTTTAGAACACTTAACCATTATTGGATTGTGACATGTTGTGTACTCTTGCACATATGTAATCCATGTTCGAGAACCATAGTATGCGTACTTGTTGGTTTGAGAAATCCGGGAACCTACGTATGTGTACCCGTATGCGTACCGGCGTAAGGTTCATGACCGAGAATTTCTGTTGGGATTGGAAGTACGCGTACCCGTTTGCGTACTGGCGAAACCCAATCTTGGTCCGGGTATTTCAAGTATGCGTACACGTTTGCTTACTTGAAGGTTAAAGTTATAAAATTGGTGGTGTACATGAACTTAAACATTTATATTTCTTTGCAAACCATGGCTATAATGTTCATGAATTGATTCGAGTGAATAAAACTGATTTTACTTCAATTGTGTTCTTGTATACTTCTATAAGAATATAGCAATTGAACAACTCTTTAACTAGTTTCATTTGAGTCATTTGAACTAGTTATGGTTAAGATGAATAAGGTTGATATGAGAGTGTTCATATGGCTAACCTCGGTTAACTATTGTTGAGCCAACATGGTGTACACGTTTAGGTACGGTTACTTAAACCTAAATGAAAGTAAATTTCATTCGTGTGTAACAAGCTAAGTTCGATCTAACGGTTGAAAGATATTAGCTTGAATCTAATCAGGTTTTCATCTAACGGTGAATATTTAATGCTTTGTTACCAAGGTAACTTAGATTGCAAACCCTGATTTGAAACTATATAAAAGAGAACTAGCAACTGGGAAACATAATCCCCACACCTCATGTGTGATACTAGTTGCATAAGCTAGAGTCGATTATCCTTTAACCTTAGGTTTTTCACGAAACCCTGTAGGTTAACGACTTAAAGACTTCATTGGGTTTGTGAAGCCAGACCCAACTATTTTCTCCGTAGTTGCGTGTTCTGATCTTGCTTGATTCTATCGTTTGAGTACTATCTTCTCTAAGATTTGCTCGAGATTTATTCTCCGATAGGCAAGATAAAAAGTAATCACAAACATCTTCGTTTCATCGTTTGATATTCCACAATATCTTGTTTCGTTTCCATACGATTAAGATTATTGTGAGGTGATTGATAAATAGGTTGTTCTTCGGGAATATAAGTCCGGTTTATCAATTGGTTCATGTTCACCTTGATTTATAAAAAGACGAAACAAAACTCATAGGTATTTTTGTGGGAGACAAATTTATCTATTCCAATAGACTTTTCTGTGTGAGACAGATTTGTTTATCAAGTCTTCGACTTTGGGTCGTAGCAACTCTTAGTTGTGGGTGAGATCAGCTAAGGGAATCAATTGTGTAGTATCCTGCTGGGATCAGAGACGTAAGGAGCGCAAATGTACCTTGAAAGTGTGAGTTTGATTAGGGTTCAACTACAATCCAATCTGAATTTCATTGGTAGTAGGCTAGTGTTTGTAGCGGGTTAATACAGTGTGGTGTTCAAAGCTGGACTAGGTCCCAGGGTTTTTCTGCATTTACGGTTTTCCTCGTTAACAAAATTCTAGTGTCTATGTTATTTCTTTTCCGCATTATATTTGGCCGACTATTCGAGGAGGCCTTCTATATGGTGACTCTTTGGATTTTGTCCGTCACACTTTTATGGTCCCTTTTTTTGATAGTCAGTTTCTCTTTTGATTTGATCAAAATTCTTCATTTCTCAATCAATTTTGGTCAATTTTGTTTCAATTTCTTCTAATTCATCGAAAAGAGAACACTAATTTCATAACAATCAACGCTGATTTTACTGGTAAATAATCAATTGCGCCTTCAAATGATAACAGTAGTTTACAATTGAAAAATCAGAAACAATTTCATCAAATTAAACCCAAGATTGCGATTTCAGCTTCAAATTTTTATGCATAAATACTTAGTGGGGATAAGAAAAATTAAGAAAATGATCAAATTCGATCAATGGCAGTAGCAGAGAAAGAAATTGTGATGTGTCGTTGCAGAGCATTGGGTGAAGAAGATGACGGGTGACCATGTAAAACAAACCAGACTATAAACTAACAAATCTACCCACGTTTTAGATTCTGTTTCCTCCCTCTTTTCTTCAGTTATGGAACAAAAATACAAGATACAAATCCATCTCTTCAAGCAGGTGATGCATCCATACTTATCAATCCAATTGTTACTGCCATTGTTTTCTATCGAACCCAAAACATACTTTCAAAACCCATAATAAAATTTTCAAAATTCTTTGGTTTAGTAGAAGGAAATAGGGGATGAATATAAAATTTAACTTAATGTTTATTTTTTGATTCAAGAAGTAGAAGAAGGTGGTCGTGTTACTCGTGTAGCAGTTGGGAAGGGGAGGCGGTACATAAGGAGAAAGAAGAAAGCGGAATTAGGGATAGGGCACTTCATTGAAGAGTTTTTATATTTTCAATTGACGATTACGATATATAAATATATATCTACGGCCAATATGTATGGTTGCTATTGGGCCTGTTTATTGTCTTTTTGCCATTACAAACCTAACGCTCCTTTCCCTTTCTTCAAAGACGTGTTTTCTCCAAAAAATGATAGCTATCATGGCCACTACAATGCTTATGAGATATAGTAAAGACCAAACCACCGATACACATATCACTACCCATTACCGTGTTAAATGTACTACATGTAGCCATTTAAAAAGTTGAATCACAATAGCCTTTCACACACCTACATTAAGGGCTATTTTTTTAACATATATTTTATGTCGAATTTTTAATGCCGAACTCGTAACAATAAAATGAGTTACACAACACAAATGTGTTACGTTTCAAATTACTGATGAATATCACCCAATTGACCGGTTTTAACAAAAATTCAAATCCATTTAATACTCGATCAATTGTCGTCCCGAACTTTTCTCTGTACCCCAAATTTTTTTGAGAAAGTGACATGAGCTACGTTATAACCAAATTACTGGGTATGTTTTCTACCCATGTCTGGGTCTTATGCACCCGTGTGAGGTTATACCAAATAAGATAACATTTAGGTGATTTCTGAAAATCGTGATGTAGTTGTCGAGAAAATAATTAACAAAACGAACCGTGGGATGGAAAATAGTCCGCTTGGAGTCTGAGGCATTCCCTAAATGATTGTCATGTGTAATCAGGTCAGGTCGGTTTTTTCGTCTTGGTCGGCCCCTACTGCTGCAGCAGTTATCTAGTTTATTATATAATTGAAATATCAAAGGTTGTGCGTTGAGTCGATCAATTGGGAAATCTAACCTTTGGTTGATGATTGAAATTGATTTATCCTTGAACATTGGTCTTTGGTACTGTTCAAGTTACTTCTCTTATATTCAATAGGGCTCGCAAATTTCTATTTGCTGATTGCAGATTGAATTGAGAGATAAAGATATAAACTCTTTGATATACTTTTCTTATAGATTCATTCTGACTTACTAATTGATTCCCTAGAAAGTATACTGGAGTAAGTCCTCTCAGATTGCCAAACGAATTGTTGGGTGTGGTTGTTGTACCCCCGCCTTTTCAATTACCAGTAATTAAAGCGTAACCTCTAGAAAAGGATTATTAGTTAATGTTCTAAACTAAAAATATAAATTTTCTAAGAGAGATTTCGGAAATATTGGTTGACATTTATTAGAAATAGGAAAACCGAACTTAGGTACTTTAATGCATATCTTGAGAATATTTTCGGTTTTGGAATTTCCTTGTCCTTGGTTTATCAATACTTGAGTTTGGATTTCTTGCAAACTATCTTAAGAGCCAGGCAAACTTCATTCGTGTTATTTCTGGTGGAGTCGTTTATTTGGAGAGGAAAGTAACCTAAGGAGAAATCTCGTACTATCGCTCGTTTAAAGACTACAAATACATATGGTTTACGGTTCATTATGTAAGGGGGAGTGGTTTTCATTGCGAGATGAAATATTGACTAAGGGGGAGTGATACATAACACCATAGTATTGTTCTCAAAGTTGTGATACAATTGAACTTTGATGTTGTGTAATAATACTATGACATCGTATAACAATGATTGATAGCAATTGTTTTCTCATTGTTATCGCTACGGATCTTCAACAACTATGATGCTGAGTTGAACATATTTGGAATCATTGGAGTACTTGGAAGTGACGAACATTTCGAGTCATGTTGAAGATGCCAAGGAAATCAAGCATTAGGATGGGAAGCTACCAAGTTTTATTTAGTTTGTAATCCATATGTATTGATAGTTTTGTCACTAAAATTGACAAAGGGAGAGATTGCTAGAGCAATGCTCGGTCAAACTCGCATGCGTTGCTATCTCTAGCATGTTTGTCAATGTTAGTGATTAAGACTATAAGTCTTGATTTCTAGTCTACTTATAGATGTCTCGGACTAGGACATAGATTGTGTAGTTGAGCATTAGACTTCACGTCGTTCATCATTTGAAGACAAAGAACTACCAAGGAGAGTTTGTGGAACTTCATCAACAAAAGGAATGCGGAGATTGAAACTCATCTATCACTTGGAAAGTCTATTTCCACTCTATCTCTTATATTGAGACATAATTCGTAGTGTTATATAGTTTTTTACTATGCACATTTGATATTTCGAGTTGAATTTAACTCGCTTACATATTTCTCGAAATATGTGTTGGTAAGCTTTCGCTTCGACTAAGTTCATCTTATATTCTTGACGCAAGTCAAAAGATGATCATGTGAAAATTGTCGAGTAACATCTTACATGGTTTGTGTGATACAATCATTTAGTGTAGACTTCGAATGTTTCGATATTGTTATTTCAATAACTTGAAAATTGCTTTGATGCTAATAGTGTGTGAAAACGGCTATTGTCATCCTCTAAGAAAGTTTCAATGATTGAGATAAGAGTTTAAAACACTTAACCATTATTGGATTGTGACATGTTGTGTACTCTTGTACATATGTAATCCATGTCCGGGAACCATAGTACCCGTATGCGTACTAGCGTAAGGTTCATGACCGAGAATTTCTGCTGGGATTGGAAGTACGCGTACCCGTTTGCATACTGGCGAAACCCAATCTTGGTCCGGGTATTTCAAGTATGCGTACACGTTTGCATACTTGAAGGTTAAAGTTCTAAAATCGGTTGTGTACATGAACTTAAACATTTATATAATAAGAAATGCATTCTTTGCAAACCGTGGCTATACTGTTCATGAATTGATTCGAGTGAATCAAACCGATTTTGCTTCAATTGTGTTCTTGTATACTTCTATAAGAATATAGCAATTGAACAACTCTTTAACTGGTTTCATTTGAGTCATTTGAACTAGTTATGGTTAAGATGAATAAGGTTGATATGAGAGTGTTCATATGGCTAACCTCGGCTAACTATTGTTGAGCCAACATGGTGTACACGTTTAGGTACGGTTACTTAAACCTAAATGAAAGTACATTTCATTTGTGTGTAACAAGCTAAGTTTGATCTAACGGTAGAAAGATATTAGCTTGAATATAATCATGTTTTCATCTAACGGTGAATATTTAATGCTTGGTTACCAAGGTAACTTAGATTGCAAACCCTGATTTGAAAACTATATAAAGGAGAACTAGCAACTGGGAAACATAATCCCCACACCTCATGTGTGATACTAGTTGCATAAGCTAGAGTCGATTCTCCTTTAACCTTAGGTTTTTCACGAAAACCTGTAGGTTAAAGGCTTAAAGACTTCATTGGGATTGTGAAGCCAGACCCAACTATTTTCTCTGTAGTTACGTGTTCTGATCTTGCTTGATTCTATCATTTGAGTAATATCTTCTCCAAGATTTGCTCGAGATTTATTCTCCGATAAGCAAGATAAGAAGTAATCACAAACATCTTCGTCTCATCATTTGTGATTCCACAATATCTTGTTTCGTTTCCACACGATTAAGATTATTGTGAGGTGATTGATAATACTAGGTTGTTCTTCGGGAATATAAGTCCGGTTTATCGATTGGTTCATGTTCACCTTGATTTATCAAAAGACGGAACAAAACTCATAGGTATTTCTGTGGGAGACATATTTTATCTATTCCAATAGACTTTTCTGTGTGAGACATATTTGTTTATCAAGTCTCCGACTTTGGGTCGTAGCAACTCTTAGTTATGGGTGAGATCAGCTAAGGGAATCAAGTGCGTAGTATCCTGCTGGGATCAGAGACATAAGGAGTGCAACTTTACCTTTAATCAGTGTGAGTTTGATTAGGGTTCAACTACAGTTCAGTCTGAATTTCATGGCTAGTGTCTGTAGCGGCTTAATACAGTGTGGTGTTCAAAGGTGGACTAGGTCCTGGGGTTTTTCTGCATTTATTGTTTTCCTCGTTAACAAAATTATGGTGTCTGTGTTATTTCTTTTCCACATTATATTTTGTTATATAATTGAAATATCACAGGTTGTGCGTTGAGTCGATCAATTGGGAAATCCAACCTTTGGTTGATGATTGAAATTGATTGATCCTTGAACATTGGTCTTTGATACCGTTCAAGTTACTTCTCTTATATTCAATCGGGCTCGCAAATTTCTATTTGCTAATTGCAGATTGAATTGAGAGATAGAGATATAAACTCTTTGATATACTTTTCCTATAGATTGAGTCTAACTTTCTAGTTGATTCTCTAGAAAGTATATTGGAGTAAGTCCTCTCAGATTGTCAAACGAATTGTCGGGTGTGGTTGTTGTACCCCCGCTTTTTCAATTACCAGCAATTAAAGCGTAACCTCTGGAAAAGGATTATTAGTTAATATGATAAACTAAGAATAAAAATTTTTTAAGAGAGATTTCAGAAATATTGGTTGACATTTATTAGAAATAAGAAACCGAACTTAGGTACTTTAATGCATATCTTGAGAATATTTTCGGTTTTGGAATTTCCTTGTTGTACAAACATCCTTGGTTTACCAATACTTGAGTTAGGATTTCTTGAAAACTTTCCTAGGAGCCAGGTAAACTTCATTCGTGTTGTTTCTGGTGGAGTCGTTTATTTGGAGAGGAAAGTAACCTAATTAGGAGAAATCTCGTACTATCGCTCGTTTAAAGACTTCTGTGGGATCAAGAAGCTCTACGAGTACCATTGATGGGGAACTAGATAATTGCATTGTTATTTTAGTTTTCGATTATTGATTTGATTGACTAATGGTTGTTGAAACTTTGATTGCGCCTAGTTTGATTATTCTTAAGAGCCTTCTCTTCTGACATAAGGGTCACTCAAACTAGATCAAAGTATCGACGGGACCTTTAAAACTATTTGTACATCTAATGACATCTTGTGATAATCCATTGTTAACAGACTTCGTACTTTTCATGATTAATCACAAGAGGATTCAAGTTTGTGTTGTGCGGGTTATTCAGAAGGCAATTGAAGATTTGAAGACGAAGAAGATTTTCTTATTAGTTTTCGTATCTTGTGAATTTGTGCACACATCTTGATCTGCTGGGATCCAACTAGATCTTGTTTGTTTTTGATAGACTTATGATTATCTAGTTGTTAAGATCGACATCACTTTATAATTTCTCTTTGAGTTTTATAGTGTTTTATTGCAAATTAGGAAACTGATTATTTCGGTAATTAAGTTTCGGATTGATATAACCAGACAAAGGAGTTTATTAGATTAAATATAAGAGCCTCTGTTGACAACTCAAATATATCTTTTATCAAAGATTTAATAGAGTGGTTACCAAACAAATTTATTCCTTTATTGTTTGGAATACTATCAAAAGGAGTAAAGCAACATGAGATAGTGATTTCTATCTTGAGATTCACGTGCGTGACCAAAAGGTCGAAGACGCAGGGATAATGAGGAAAATAAGTAACTAAGGATAGTTTACTTGGTCTCAACTATTCGAAGTTTTGTGTTATTGGTTGTCTACTTTTAAAATCTCTTTTAAAGTTTATGTTAGTGGTTACAGATTGTTAAAAGGTCTTCTAAAGTTTGTGTTACTAACTTACTCGTTGTAAACTTGAAAACTCAAAGACTTTGTGTACTTGCCTATTTTCAAGACTTTGAGTGACTTTTGTGTTTAAATTTGCCTTGATGTAAGTTTTGCAAAATATGTAAGGTTTTGGAAGATTCCCCCCCCCAAAAAAAATAAAAATAAATAATCTTATTCTCTTTTGTTTTATCTAAAAAATAAACTATCTAGAAAACTCGTATCATGGATGCATATAAAAAATAAATTATATCATATATATAGATGCATATATCTATAAAAAAAAATGTTTCTCATTTCTCAAAATATCTATAAAATAAATAAATTATAGATGCATATAAATTTTATGATATGATTAAAAATTTTTTTATTTTGTTTATTTTGTACAAATGTGTAATAAACAAAATAAGAAGATGTTATCTATATTAAAAGAAAATTATACAGATAACATCTTGCTTTTATTTTATTTCTTTTGCATTTTATTGAACAAAAGAAATATGTTATATATATAAAAAAATCAAAATTCTTAGTTGAAGTTAGGATGATAAATAATGTATGATTAAACTTATATTTATAATATTAGTTTTCATATAATTCTTTATATATTTTTGCAGGTATCTATATAAAGTTTGTTGTTACAACTCTTCAGGAGTCTATGAATCTCTGTAAGACATTATATAACTCTTCATAACTCTGCAGGATTTTACCTAATTCTATACAATTCTCAGAAAGTTATTATTAATTTTCATAACTCTGCTGGGAACTGATCATTTAACATTAAAGTCAAAGATGAAATAGCCGTTAGGAGATGGAGTGTGGATGCTCGAAAAAGTACTCTAAAGGCATACCAGATAGCAAAGGAAGTGAGAAGAATTATGGATAATATTTGGCGGAATAAGTTTGCAGCACATATAATTGGAAGGGGATCAAAATTGTTTTCCACTTTTCTCATCCAATCAATGACCAAAGGTTTCTAAATATGGAAAACCGCTAATCAAAAAAGTTAGAATGGTAAAGGATTACGGTGACATAAACAATATCATTGATGAGATAGTAATCAGTGATTGCCCTAACTATGCATTTGATGGGGGCATGAGTGACAGTACCAAAAAAGAAATCACTCGGCTTTTGGAAACTACTGTCGACGAAGATAAAAACTTGCCATCCATCATGAAAGTAGCGCATCAATGTACATGTGCAGCAACACGAGGAGCGGAAAGAGAAAAGGTTGGTTTCCCCACAGTTGGAGGATGGGAACAGATATGGACTTTTGAAAATCTGAAGGCTGGTTCGAAGGGTCTTTCGCGTTTGCCGGATGGTTTATTAGTTGTTGCTATAGAAGAAGTGATAAACACCAGGAGGATCTTTACTAGATACGACTGTGGTCGGATTCCAGATTCGCCAGAGGTTGTTATCATGTGGGTTGAGAGAGAGATAATATAAACTAAAGATTGACGTATCACTTTTCTTTCTAGCGTATATGAATTACTTTATTTTATCTGGTGGATTTTAAATTACTATTAACTTCAACCAAATTTCATGGAGGTAAATTACTATTTTATCTGTTGGATTTTAAATTACTATTTTATCTGTTTTGTGATTATTCTCTCGAGGTAATTCTCATAATAATTAGCCGCTTTTTAGATGGACTGCTTAGCTAAAATGATGTCTACCAACTTACTTCAAATCTTATTTCGGCACAGTCCTTGGCTTGCTCCTGCAATCCAAGGACTAAATTCAAACCCACATAAGAAACAAACCTAAATTTAAAATCCCATGTCACAAAACAAGAATTCCACATACTTAGATCGAAGTCCTTTCCACTGTCAAATAAGTATATACGAAGTAATTATCTCAATATAGATATCATAAGCACTATCAAAATGACGAAGATAAACTCTGGTTTTCATTTTCAGCTGCTGCTATTGAAGATGACTCTTTTAAATCTCCACAAATCTGTAAAAGTATTTATTGAGTAAACCATTGTTAGCTTTGCATAAAATTCGGAAGGGAGAACCACCAAGTCCGAATGGAGGAGATCCCCAAGAATCCAAAAAAGACTCAAGAAGAAGAGGTATATTGGGTGTTGGTTTAAGGCACTTACCAAGATGCTATCGATTTGTGTCATAATAGGGGTATACAACTATCCATTAGATCAGTTCATTTGATTCAGTAAACTAGCTCACAAAAATCAGACACTCCTTGTCTTCTCTCAAGGGAAAAAAATAGTATTGAACTCTCCTAGCACCACCCAAGGGGAGGTACATGCTCCTCTCATGTTATATATCTAGCTTTTTCCACATGCCTGGTCTCGGATGTGGGTCATTTGGATCCCATAGACTACAATTACATTGATACCCAGCAAAAGCTTCCAGTTAAATCTTTCGTCCAAGACTCTTGCAAATAAATTTTTATTTTTATTTTTGCTTTTGAACACACTTAGGAAGATAACTTACATTAGACTTTTTGAAAGATAAATTTCAACCCTGCACATTCCAAGTGAAAATTCTTGGCTTTATCAAGGACTTATTACCACCCAAAAAGATTCGGCCATTAAAGAGGTACTAGCTTCAATTTAAAATTAATAATATAATTTCAAGTGAATATTTATTGTTGTGGTTAAAAGCTGAACCAAGTTCGATTTCTAGAGCTTCTGGCCCCACCAAAGAAAATTTAGACCGATAGGAAATAAAATCCATTTTTTCTTTCTTTTAACTCGTGTTCTAAATTTTACTACCTAGTAGACAAAACCCTCACAAGCGTTCTAATTTCTATATCTAATAAACAAAATCCCTAATAATCATTCCCTACCGCCTCTCTTCTCTCCCGGATCCTCTCTTTTTTTACCCGTCGTTCTTTTCCATTCTTCTTCAAGATAAGTATTCTTCTTTCCAAACCCTAAATTATGTTTGTTTTCTGTATAGCCTCCTCCTATCTTCTCCCTTGCTCTTTCTTTTACTCGTCGTTTCTTCCCCATTGTCCCCATTGTCTCCGTTTTTTCTTCTTTACTTTTCTGTTCATTCATGTGTCACGGCTGGTAATAAATATGGATGTGTGCAAGATATGGATTTTCGCGTAGAATTAAATATACATGTTTAAATCTTATTATGATTATTAGCGGATGCAAATCCGACTTATTATGTATCTCTAACATGTATACAATTTCTCTCTTTTCTTTCCCACTTCTCAAAAACTAGAGAAAATCCATCAATTTCTTCTTTTTCCTTTGCCCAGACTTAGTCCTTTAGGGGCTAGACCTGAGCAAAGATTTCTTGTTTTAGTTATTTTTGTTGCTTCCAATAAATTCTTTGCCATTAGAGCGATTTTTATCTTTGCTATTTGGGCGATTGTATCTACACTTTTATAGTGTTTTTTTCTTATGATGTGTTCGTGTTTGGTTTTCTTGGTGATTTGACACGGGCGAAGATTAATGTCTTCTTCATCCGAAAAATAGATCCAAGGTTCGGTTTTAGTCGCTGCACATGAATAATTTTGGGCATATCACTCCTCTGTCATAGGAGCATCTCTTTTCAAAGAAAATTATCTATCAAAATGGTCAAATTATAATTTCGAATACCATTAATACTCCAATCTTAGAGTACAAGATTTTGTGTGCTATAGTGGTAGATCGCTCTTTCTCTTCGCGATTTATTTACGTTTTCTATCTTTCTTTGTATTTGCTTCATGTTATGATGTACTTGCTTCTCTTGAAAACCATCATGTAAACGTTTCTTGTGGAATGAAAAACTTATGATTTGATGATAAACAAAAAAAAAAAAATCTATCTCTCACATGAGTTGCTTATATCCATCTGTTTATGGGCAAAAATCGTTTCTGCTGATTTCGGTAATTTCGGTGGGTGAGTGAGAAACTGGTTCAAACCCTAAACAAATGTGCTGCACATGAGCACTTTATAGATTCGAGAGATCGATCTGTACAAGTCCGTCCTAAACCAAGAAATGGTCGTTCCAGACTTGCTTCGGTCACAAAGTGGAGGAGAAGGGTTGATTTGGGGAGGGAAGCAAAGAAAGGTGTTGAGGAGAGTAGTATCTCGACTTGTATCAGAAAGTGAAAGCTTAGGAAGCTTGCAAGAGATGGAAGCTTTTGGGAGAGCTTGCAAAGTTGCCTTTCTCCGAGAGTGTGGTATTTTTCTCTGACCGAGACTTGTTGTGCGGTGGAAATAGGTAAGACCTATTTATACAAGTCGATATTGAAACGTACCTGGCCTCATGAAGGAAGAGAGTAAAGGGTGAAATAATGGGAGGAGGTGGTAACCGCATGGTTTAATGGGCGAAAACGTTTTTCACCATTATTTCCTCTTTTATTTGACCGCTTTATTCCTTTTCACGCTTTCTTAATGTGAGCGTAGTGTACGCTACATCTTTGTGACCGCCAAACCAAAACCCTAAAGAAGCATCCCCGGTTTGTGTCGATGTCTCGAGTGTTGGTTACATCTTGAGTGCAAGTGGCGCTGCTAGTGGCGCGTGTGGCATGTGCCAATGGCATGTGCGGAATGCCTTGGTGGTAGGTTGCACGGTTTGCAAGTTAGGTTACCAGCGTGTGTGTTTGGCATGTGCGGAATGCCTTGGTGGTAGGTTGCACGGTTTGCAAGTTAGGCTACCAGCGTGTGTGTTTGGCATGTGCCAATGGCATGTGCGGAATGCCTTGGTGGTAGGTTGCACGGTTTGCAAGTTAGGCTACCGGCGTGTGTGTTTGGCATGTGCCAATGGATCGTGCGGCCATGTTGACCTAGTTGCAAGTCTTGCAAGCCTAGGGCGCTATGTTTGGCGTGGGCCAAAGGCATAGCGGCTTGGAAGTATGGCTTGCGACACGTGTTGGCATGTGCCAATGGCACGTGCGGCCATGTTGACCTAGTTGCAAGTCTTGCAAGCCTAGGGCGCTATATTTGGCGTGGGCCAAAGGCATAGCGGCTTAGAAATATGGCTTGCGGCACGTGTTGGCATGTGCCAATGGCACGTGCGGCCATGTTGACCTAGTTGCAAGTCTTGCAAGCCTAGGGCGCTATATTTGGCGTGGGCCAAAGGCATAGCGGCTTGGAAATATAGCTTGCGGCACGTGTTGGCATGTGCCAATGGCACATGCGGCCATGTTGACCTAGTTGCAAGTCTTGCAAACCTAGGGCGCTATGTTGGGCGTGGGCCAAAGGCATAGCGGCTTAGAAATATCGCTTGCGGCACGTGTTGGCATGTGCCAATGGCACGTGCGGCCATGTTGACCTAGTTGCAAGTCTTGCAAACCTAGGGCGCTATGTTGGGCGTGGGCCAAAGGCATAGCGGCTTAGAAATATGGCTTGCGGCACGTGTTGGCATGTGCCAATGGCACGTGCGGCCATGTTGACCTAGTTGCAAGTCTTGCAAACCTAGGGCGCTATATTTGGCGTTGGCCAAAGGCATAGCGGCTTGGAAATATGGCTTGCGACACGTGTTGGCATGTGCCAATGGCACGTGCGGCCATGTTGACCTAGTTGCAAGTCTTGCAAACCTAGGGCGCTATATTTGGCGTGGGCCAAAGGCATAGCGGCTTGGAAATATGGCTTGCGATGCGTGTTGGCATGTGCCAATGGCACGTCACGGCCATGTTGACCTAGTTGCAAGTCTTGGCAAACCTAGGGCGCTATGTTGGGCGTCGGCCAAAGGCATAGCGGCTTGGAAATATGGTTTGCGGCACGTGTTGGCATGTGCCAATGGCACGTCTTGGCCATGTTGACCTGGTTGCAAGTCTTGCAAACCTAGGGCGCTATGTTGGGCGTGGGCAAAGGCATAGCGGCTTGGCATTGTTGCCATGGTGCGCGGGTGTGGCTTGGTTTGGCATTGTTGCAGCGGTGCGCGGTATGCGGCTTGGTTTGGCATTGTTTCCATGGTGCGTGATATGCGGCTTGGTTTGGCATTGTTGCCATGGTGCATGATATGCGGCTTGGTTTGGCATTGCTGCAGCGGTCGCTGTGATGCGGCTTGGTTTGGCATTCTTTGCCATGGTGCTTGTGATATGCGGCTTGGTTTGGCATTGTTGCCATGGTGCGCAGGTGCGGCTTGGTTTGGCATTATTCTTGGTGCGCAATATGCGGCTTGGTTTGGCATTGCTGCCATGGTGCGCAGTATGCGGCTTGGTTTGGCATTGTTGCCATGGTGCGCAGTATGCGGCTTGGTTTGGCATTGTTGCCATGGTGCGCGGTATGCGGCTTTGTTTTGGAATTAGGGTTCTGCGTCGAAAACCCTAATCTGGTATTTTGAAAAAATACCCCTATTAATTGTTTACACCTGAGTTAAATGCTCTTAGTTAATGTGTTGCGGGTAACACTAGGTCATGGGGTTTTACGATTTTACCCCTTGTTTAAAAAACCACGATCAACATTAAGTCCCCTACTTAGCTCGGAACAGGGGGCTTTGTTGCGAGGTAAGCATAAGATGGTGACAGGACTATCAACAAACAAAGCGTAAAGAGGATTGAGGGCTTATCGACCTTTTATAAATAGGATTTGGAATCCTTGCCTCTCGGGAGTTTTGCACAAATCGGGAGGCCGGCATAATTTTGGGGCCAGTGTAGCTTGGGCGACGTTGGGAAATTGCGCGTCTTTGGCAACCCGAGTGTGCTATTTGGTGAGACCGCGCAACGTGTGGAAAGCTGCGCGTGCTTGCGGGCGTGACTTGGGAAAGTGCGTGTCTTTGGCAACCGAGTGTGCTAGCTGGTGAGACCGGCGCAATGTGGAAGCTGTGCGTGCTTGCAGGCGTGACTTGGGAAATTGTGTGTGCTGGCTGGTGGAGCCGGTGCAAGGTGTGGAAGTTGTGCGTGCTTGCTGGCGTGACCGATGTAAACAAGGAGGAGTTTCTTCCGATAGCAAAGTTTCCTTATCTTGCTTTCCTTCACGTGCGGCTTCAATTAGGGCATTATTCATGCTAAAATGCAGAAGCGTTATGTCCCTCATTGCTTCCTTTCCTTTTTTTTTTTTAAGATTAGTATTTATACCCAAAATAATTGCATCGTCTCCTCGTTTGAGAAAAGCGTTCTTCTTGTCGAGTTTGTTTCTTTGTCATGTCACGAGAGATGAATCATCTCCTAACTTGACCAAGTTCTCCAAGTGAAGGCGCGAGATCTAATTCTTGCAAAAGCACCCCAACCCGGGTTTATTCGGACTACGAAGATCATACCGGTATGTTTTCGTATTCTTCTCTGCTCGCGTTATCCTCTTTTACATGTGCATAGATATGGTAGAACTGGGTCATCATTTTTATCTTGCAGTGTGTGATGGGACCCTCCAGGGATGGCTTCGCCTTTAACTCTTCGGAAAAGGATTTCAGACTTGGTGAAGATCGGTCTTCTTCTCTTGAGGAGGCATTGGTTGGGACTGAATCTCCGTTCCACGAAGCTAGTGAAATCATTGAGGAACTCCCTTCCATCTATCCCCACGAAGAACAGGTGCATATTCAGACTTTCTTGGTCTCAGTGAGCATGGAGGAGTGCGCCATGACTCTTGACACGACGTGGATGAATCAAAAACTTTCTCCGAAGTGTCGCTGAGAAAACCTTTGAAGGATCATATGATGGCAGCGAAATAGCCTTTGAAGTTGATGCCAAAGGTGTTGTTGGTGATACTAGGAGGGGTTATGGTGGCGTATCTTTGGAATAGTCGTCGGGGAGGACACTTCTGCTTCTTCTTTGTGGTCGCCTTCGGGATGGGATGTTGAGGTTGTTCTTTGCTAAAACCGTTGAATGGAAACTTTGTTGCCCGAAGGATTCTTTGGGGAAGTGTTTGAAGATAGCTTTGCCCGAGGGGACTTGTGCTCCATCCTTCGAGGGCTAGTTCCTCCCTTTTGTTATTTCTGTTAGCTGCTTAGTTCCCTTGATGCCTTTTTTTTTTTTTTTTTTGGTAAACTCATCTTTTCCTTCTTCTTCATCAGTAAACATTTGCTTCATATATATTTTTTTGGAAGAGATGGCTCAGTGGTTTTCTGGGTTTATCTGATGTATTTCTCTGCTATCTGGAGAATTTGCTTGGAAAGAGATGTATATTTTTTTTTTGACGGGAAGGGAATCCCCAGGGAGAAATACAAACGATGTATTCATCTTGGGAAGTACAACTACTAAGAGGAATTGTTAAAGGAAATCTTGAAAAGGAAAAGGAGTAAATGGGAAGTACAATCTGACCCCCTCCCTTTTTTATGGATTGGATTCCCGAGCCATCGCGAGTGAATTATCACGCCTTGTGTGTGATTGCATTGATGAGCTTGCAATATCCTCCCAAAAGGGTATCCGCAACCGAGATACGGCTCGTCTTCTCCTTCACCGGGCAAATCCATTTTCTTTGTCATCTTCCCAACTTGAAACGTGCTTTCTTTGACCACTACATCTCCAATTGAAAACGAGTTCAGACGTCGTGCAACCGTTTGAGTCTTGGCTTCGTTGGCTTCAATAGAAGTTTCCAAGCTTCTTGCAAAGTGTTCAAATGGTCCAGCCTCCCATTCGCATTTCTTGAAAGCGTTCGTTCCAATGTCCGCCGAGTCCCCATGACGGAAAGGGGGAGGAAAGACTGGTTGCGAAAAGGTTGCTTGGTCAGACTTACTTGCATTTGAAAACCATGAGCTAGCGCCAACGGGTCTTCTAGGATGTCCTGGGTTTCTTGATAGTTTTGTTGATGCGATAACCCGGTGGGATGATTTGTTGGAATTTCCTTCGGGCGTGGACGTTGGCGAGGGCGCACATCCAATTTCGCTTTGTTGTCGAGTACCCATAAACGTCCCAATATCATGTCGTGATCTAGTTCTTTGACAATATGGAATTTTGCTATGTGTTATAGCGTCTCCCATCTCGATCTCTAAGGTGATGTAGCCATGCGCGTTCAAAGCTTCTCCTCTCAAGTCCTTAATCACGGACGGGGAATAGGTAGCGTCTTGTTTTGTAAATCTGCTTTGCCTTGAGTGTCTTGAAAGTAATGATGTTGTGGTAGGAGGCCGTGTCGATGAGCGTGTCGTCAAATTCGTTACCTCTTAAACGGACGTGGTCGGCAGTCCTAGTTCTCCGCTTCGCCTGTTTGGGAAGCTTGGGCCCTTGGCGTGGATTCCGAGGAGAGAAAAAGCCGTTTGCCGGATACAACACGATTGAGAGCTGCGAAAATATCTTGGCGCTGAACCTTGGAAAGATAGAGCATTTCGCATACATGTCGCATCATGGATTGCACGGTCTCGTGTACGGAGTCCCAGAGGAACCGCAGTTTCTTATTGGTAGTGGGTCTCGATGCACTCTTTCGTCTCCTAGTTGGAGTTCTCCGCTTCTATCCTTTCTTTGAAAATATGCTTGATCTGTTGCAATCGCTAGTTGGGTGGTGAACGAACCCGTGGTAATGGCAAAGATTTGGGGTTTGCCATCTCGGCCTCGGTTGGTGGACGTCTCGAGCGGTGGCAATCGATGACATTATCTTGAACCCATGCTTAGGAGGTCAATCACCTCCTCGATGGGGAACGGGAAATCAAGGATATTTCCTCCGGCCTCACGATCTTGCTGGGGGTTTTAGTGGCGATCTTCCGTTGCGAGGGTTCCGTTTGCGCCGGCGCTTCACGTTTGGTGGTGGCTCGTAGTTGCGGCTTTCCTCTTTCCTCATTCGTTCACTATGTTCACGGAGGATGAGCCGGCATTAAATTGTTCTTGATGAGGCGTTTACTCCCGCGAGTTTCACGTGCGTCTTGATTCGAGTTGGCCTAGTCCTTTCCAGAATGTCTTTGGCCGTTGTTGCGAATCGTCTGGCGGCCTCATGGAGTTCGGAGAATGTTTGGAAACGCAAGTTTTCTAGCAGGCGCGGTAGATTGGGACCATACCGTTGATGCATGCGTTTACCAATTGTTGCTCGGTCACGTTTGGGTCGTGACAGTCGAGTGCTTGTACTCGAACCTTTTGACGAAATCATTCGGATGTTCGTTATCCCACCGGTACATTCTCCCGAAGTGTCCGAAAAGGTAACTTGTTCGGACACGAAGAAAGACTTCTGTAAAAACGGTGACCATGCTACTCCAGTTGGGAATGCTTTGTTCGGTGGGATCTTTGTTGTACCATGTATACGCCCTTAGGTAAGTGATTTTGAAAATTCCCTTAAACGAATAACGTGATTGTATTCATGTTCGCCCAAGGATTCCAGGAAACGAGAAACATGTTCGCGTGCAGTCCCGGTACCATCGTACAGGGTAAATTGAGGGGAAGAGTACCCCCTTGGGAGAGGGATTCTCTGTATTTAGGATGGGTAAGGGGGTTGGTGATGATGTATATCGAACTCATCATGCTTGATTCAGTCGCGTAGGAGTTGTTCCAAATCTTCTAGTGACGAAGTTGGGTGGTTGATTTCTTTCCAACGGGACTCTAGTGCGAGTTTCTTCATCCGTGGAGGCGTGCCCTGCCGAGGTGCCGGCGTCAGGGTTGTTGGAGGTGCTTCTAGGCGTCTCTGGAGGATGCGACTCACGGGGTAGTCGCTCTGTCGGGGTTTTGAGAAAGGTGAGCACCTCCTTTTGTGTTGAAACCATGTCCTGTCCTGGGCTCGCGAGCGTCTCTGTCGTTCCATCAAATCGGCGATGGTGACGTAACGGCGACTTCCTCCGGTCCCTCCCGGTCTCTCGTCCCGTCGGCGGGGTTATTGGAACCTTAGTTGTCGGAGGCGCCATCTTTGGAAGAAGCATTCGGGGTCGTGGTGGCGGCCCTAGCTCAGTGATTGGGGGCGTGACACTGAAGAGATATTCTCGTTGCCGTGATTAGAGGGTTGTGCGAAACGCTAGAGGAGGCAAAGCGGCTCAGCCCCTGGTGACAGGCGGTGTTACACTTAAGGGAGTGCATTCGATGTTCTTTGTTGTCAATTTGGTGAAGTAACAACGTTATGGGAGAGACGCCAACATCGGGGATGCGTTCTGCGCCGATGTTCTCGGCAGCCGCTCCAGATCTGAGTTCCACCATGTTGGGATTTGACGTTCGGAAAATGAAATCAGGAGTTGGAGTTGGTATTGTAGCCGATAGATCAATCGTCCCACCGTGATCGCCAATTGTTTATGGGCAAAAATCGTTTATGCTGATTTCGGTAATTTCGGTGGGTGAGTGAAGCGGTTCAAACCCTAAACAAATGTCTTGCACGTGAGCACTTTATAGATTCGAGAGATCGATCTGTACAAGTCCGGCCTAAACCAAGAAATGGCCATTCCGGACTTGCTTCGGTCACAAAGTGGAGGAGAAGGGTTGATTTGGGGAGGGAAGCAAAGAAAGGTGTTGAGGAGAGTAGTATCTCGACTTGTATCGAAAAGTGAAAGCTTAGGAAGCTTGCAAGAGATGGAAGCTTTTGGGAGAGCTTGCAAAGTTGCCTTTCGAGAGTGTGGTATTTTCTCCTGACCGAGACTTGTTGTCTGGTGGAAATAGGTAAGACCTATTTATACAAGTCGAGATTGAAACGTACCTTGGCCTCATGAAGGAAGAGAGTAAAGGGTGAAATAATGGGAGGAGGTGGTAACCGCATGGTTTAATGGGCGAAAACGTTTTTCACCATTATTTCCTCTTTTATTTGACCGCTTTATTCCTTTTCACGTTTTCTTAATGTGAGCGTAGTGTAATTTGCATCTTTGTGACCGCCAAACCAAAACCCTAAAGAAGCATCCCCGGTTTGTGTCGATGTCTCGAGTGTTGGTTGCATCTTGAGTGCAAGTGGCGCCGCTAGTGGCGCGTGTGGCATATGCCAATGGCATGTGCGGAATGCCTTGGTGGTAGGTTGCACGGTTTGCAAGTTAGGTTACCAGCGTGTGTGTTTGGCATGTGCCAATGGCATGTGCGGAATGCGTTGGTGGTAGGTTGCACGGTTTGCAAGTTAGGCTACCAGCGTGTGTGTTTGGCATGTGCGGAATGCCTTGGTGGTAGGTTGCACGGTTTGCAAGTTAGGCTACCAGCGTGTGTGTTTGGCATGTGCCAATAGCTCGTGCGGACATGTTGACCTAGTTGCAAGTCTTGCAGGCCTAGGGCGCTATGTTTGGCGTGGGCCAAAGGCATAGCGGCTTGGAAGTATGGCTTGCGACACGTGTTGGCATGTGCCAATGGCACGTGCGGCCATGTTGACCTAGTTGCAAGTCTTGTAAGCCTAGGGCGCTATATTTGGCGTGGGCCAAAGGCATAGCGGCTTAGAAATATGGCTTGCGGCACGTGTTGGCATGTGCCAATGGCACGTGCGGCCATGTTGACCTAGTTGCAAGTCTTGCAAGCCTAGGGCGCTATATTTGGCGTGGGCCAAAGGCATAGCGGCTTGGAAATATGGCTTGCGGCACGTGTTGGCATGTGCCAATGGCACATGCGGCCACGTTGACCTAGTTGCAAGTCTTGCAAACCTAGGGCGCTATGTTGGGCGTGGGCCAAAGGCATAGCGGCTTAGAAATATGGCTTGCGGCACGTGTTGGCATGTGCCAATGGCACGTGCGGCCATGTTGACCTAGTTGCAAGTCTTGCAAACCTAGGGCGCTATGTTGGGCGTGGGCCAAAGGCATAGCGGCTTAGAAATATGGCTTGCGGCACGTGTTGGCATGTGCCAATGGCACGTGCGGCCATGTTGACCTAGTTGCAAGTCTTGCAAACCTAGGGCGCTATATTTGGCGTGGGCCAAAGGCATAGCGGCTTGGAAATATGGCTTGCGGACGTGTTGGCATGTGCCAATGGCACGTGCGGCCATGTTGACCTAGTTGCAAGTCTTGCAAACCTAGGGCGCTATATTTGGCGTGAGCCAAAGGCATAGCGGCTTGGAAATATGGCTTTGCG
The DNA here is from genome assembly GCA_023531295.1 of Papaver armeniacum. Lineage (NCBI taxonomy): Eukaryota > Viridiplantae > Streptophyta > Magnoliopsida > Ranunculales > Papaveraceae > Papaver > Papaver armeniacum. The sequence goes on from JAJJWW010003258.1 coordinate 51,295, forward strand.
TACGTGTTGGCATGTGCCAATGGCACGTACGGCCATGTTGACCTAGTTGCAAGTCTTGCAAACCTAGGGCGCTATGTTGGGCGTGGGCCAAAGGCATAGCGGGTTGGCATTGTTGCCATGGTGCGCAGGGTGCGGCTTGGAAATATGGCTTGCGGTACGTGTTGGCATGTGCCAATGGCACGTACGGCCATGTTGACCTAGTTGCAAGTCTTGCAAACCTAGGGCGCTATGTTGGGCGTGGGCCAAAGGCATAGCGGCTTGGAAATATGGCTTGCGGCACGTGTTGGCATGTGCCAATGGCACGTGCGGCCATGTTGACCTAGTTGCAAGTCTTGCAAACCTAGGGCGCTATGTTGGGCGTGGGCCAAAGGCATAGCGGCTTGGCATTGTTGCCATGGTGCGCAAGATGCGGCTTGGTTTGGCATTGTTGCCATGGTGCGCAGTATGCGGCTTGGTTTGGCATTCTTTGTCGCGGTGCGCAAAGATGCGGCTTGGTTTGGCATTCTTGCCATAGTGCGTGATATGCGGCTTGGTTTGGCATTGTTGCCATGGTGCGCGTGGTGCGCTTGGTTTGGCATTGTTGCCGCGGTGCGTCTTGATATGCGGCTTGGTTTGGCATTGTTGCCATGGTGCGCAGATATGCGGCTTGGTTTGGCATTCTTTGCCATGGTGCGCAGATGCGGCTTGGTTTGGCATTGTTGCCATGGTGCGCCAGTATGCGGCTTTGTTTTGGAATTAGGGTTACGTCGAAAACCTAATCTGGTATTTTGAAAAATACCCCTATTAATTGTTTACACCTGAGTTAAATGCTCTTAGTTAATGTGTTGCGGGTAACACTAGGTCACGGGGTTTTACGATTTTACCCCTTGTTTAAAAAACCACCATCAACACCATCGTAAACGTGCACATGAGAAAAACTTTACCAATTTCATGTTTTCATATTAATCACCCTAATTATAATTTTTGGGCTTATAATTAATGGAATGCACCATAAAAAATAACTAATTTCACATTATGCCACTTTTGCTACATATAACTATACACATATGGGTTCTTATATTTTGTAGGACTTCCATAGCATAATGTTTACCACTTTTGCTAAGTTGATGGCGATTTGGATTCAAGGGTCTTTAGAGAGATGCAAATTTGAAAGGTATAATATCGTGCGTAGGTTTTAATTTTAGACATGTTATGTAGTTCACTGTTGCAACAGATTTCAATAGAAGTCTATTATAGGGGCTCCAGGTTTTGGTTTTGAGGACTCATAAAATGACGAAACCGGGTCATCAAATAGTAACCAACCGAACCCCTTATCCTACTAGTTATGATAATAGCTATAAAATCCTCAATTGAATAGTGCTAATGATTAGATTAACTAAATTAAATAAGATTATTGATTAGATTATACTAATAACTTAATTTGTAGTTACTGTTTGAAAACCAAAAATCAAAAAAAGAAATTGTTTGTTTTTTTTTTTCTTTTCTGGAAAATAAAATATACAATTAGGAAACAAAAAGGATACAGTTGGGAGTTCAAAATAAAAAATATGGTAAGGTTTCTTAACCGACAATAGGGTATACGGTTGGGAGTTCAAATTTTCCCAACCGTAGATAACATCAGGATAACTTACGGTTAGGAAAATTTTGAAGATTAACCACCTACGGTTGGGCTAAGAAAAGTTTTTTCAAAATTAAATATATGGTTAGGTAAATATTATATACGGCTAGGAGTTCAGATTTTCACAACCGCAAAACTTGTTTACGGTTAGGAAATCATTGTTTCCCAACCGTATTCAGTTCTGAAAGTAACTTTTAAAACCCTAATTTAATCAAATCCAATTTATTGATTGAATTAAAAAGTACAAAAGAGGGGTGGCTTTTTCGGTTCGAACCCGATTGAAGTCATCACAGGCTAAGAATCGACGATTAATCATCGTTGAAAAAAAATATGGAAGAAGAAGAAAGGAAGAGCCGATTGTTTTTTCTTGTTTAGGTTTAGTTTTTTATTTTACTTAAGCTTAGTTTTGTTAATTGAGTTAGTTATTAAAAAGTATTTTTGTATTTTTGATATCTATTAGGTGCCCCCTCATCCACATTTAGAACATTTGAATCCACGGGAGCTCTGAAAACTAAACTCTTGGAGCCCCTATGATAGGCTTCCTTCAATAGCTAATTAAGTTGATGTTTATGAAAAACCAATGAATTTTTCGAACATAAATTGTGTAAGTGTGATAAGTGTACATTATAATTTTGTGATCACATTGAATTCTCAATTTTCTTGTGCAGTCATTGCAATTTATGATTTGTTATATTTACGATTTTAGTTCAATTCAATATTTCTATTTGATGCTTTCGATTTACTGCGAGATTTTTGAAGTTAACTAATATAAATTCTAAATAAAAGGAGGCACTTAGAAATTTTCAAGACATAGCCGAGGCAGTTAAACACTAATCATCATGCAACTTTGAACCATTAGCAGATAAATCAAAGTATTTATCAACATGAGCCTTTCGATCACACACTACCACTTTGAATGATGAGAAAAAGATTATCCTCTTGATCAGTGACATGGTGTCAATATAATTTTGAGAATATGTATTTGAAAATAAAAATATTAATGGAAATATATGTATTAGTACTTGCACGCTGATGCTTGGAAACTGGGTTGCACGGACACGGATGTTGTGACGCGGACACGACACGACGCTGACGCGGACACGACCAAATACTGAAAATACTTGGACGCGGACACGTATATATAAATATAAATATAAAATATTATAGATATATGCAAGTATAAATTTCATGTCTAAAAAAGTAAATAATATGTAAATGTTAAGAAAATCTAAACTAGGATGTAATTAATCTTAATAATTAATCAGTGCAATAATGTAAATCTGAGTAAACTCAAAATGTGTACAAACAATATCAAAAAAACAGCGCTGGTACAATGGTCTGGTGGTCAGGGTAAGGAGTTACAGGTAGGTTGTTCGAAACTCTTCACCAGCAATTAATTTTTGAGTAATGAAAATGTGCGTCCCGCTTCCCGGTGCGTCAGACGCGGACACTGCACCAAATCCCGCGCGTCCGTGCATCCCAGCTTGGAAATGCGTTGGTCGTTTAATAAATAAAACAATTGTTACGTAATCACCCCCTCTTTTTTTGGAACGCGTAATTGGGAGATATAGAATCTAATTGGGGGATATGAATTACTTCCCCCAACCAAAGGTGGCTGTTAAGGGGTGTTTTTTGGGGGCGAAAATACTAAAACACCCTTAGATTAATTAAAAACATTATGAAAAGACTGTTATACCCTTTCAACTAAAACATAAAATCAAATAACCAAAATCATATATCCCCTAATTCAAATGCGAACCGGCATAGGTCTGTTTTTGAAAAAAAAAAATTCTTCATCTTCTTCCTCATCGTTCATTCTTCATCGACGATTAATCGTTGAATCAAAAATTTCTTCGGCGATTAACATAACATAACCATGCCTCCAAGAACCAAATCGAAAGCAAAACCGAGAACCAAATCGGCTGCTCAACAAACACATGAACAAAGAATCGAGAACATTGCTCAACAACTAGAAGAGGACGCAGCAGCGTACCCAGATGATCAAACACTCATGGCTTCTCTGAGAAGGTAAGTGATTTTTGAACTCATTTATGATTGTTTTACTCGATTTGTAGCCATGGGTTTAGGTTAGAATCGCCAACAATAGCTGAAACTGTCGAGAGTTCTGAGAGAAAATCGGCATTGGATCTTGGTTTGAATACCAAAGCCGGTTTAGTTACTGGCAGATAGAATTTGGGTCGAATACCATACCGGTTTGCATTCCTGAAATCGAATTTTTTATACCGGCATAGAATTTGGGTCGAATACCATACCGATTTGCAACTAAAAACACACAGGAACTTAATTTTGTGTACCGGCATTATATCTAGGTTTCGTGAATGCCGGTATTTTAAAACCGGCATATGTTAGTTCAATTCGTAAATGCCGGTATGACACTTAAAACATACAGGAACATCACTGAAATGGTGCTCAATACCGACACATAATTTAGTTTCTAGACAATGCCGGTATAACGATACCGGCATGCTCGATATTTAAGGTCTTACCGGCATTGGTTTGTTTAGGAATTGGTATGCCGGTTCCTAAACTGCCATGCCTTTTCTAATGTTTGTTTTGTTTGCTTATATTATAGGTCAAGAGCCAAAGAAGCGAAGAAAGATAAAGGTCCTATCCTCACTAAGAGAAGGAGGAAGGATGGTCTTGATACTCCTCAGTCCCTGCCTCCACGGGGGAAAGACGCGGGTCGCAAGAAACGTTTGGGGTTTCAAACAAGAGGATCAATTTGGGAGAGTGGTGGTGAACGTAGTGCACTTGCAATCCGTGAAGGTACTGGAACACATGAGGACGATGAGCATGATGGAGTGGAAAGTGAGGAGGAAGATGATGAGGTTCCCCAAGTCAATTAGCAAGCCAAAGCGAAGTTGGTGGGACTAGTCAACAACCAACACAAGGCAAGGACAAGGGCAGTATTAAAAACAGTAAAGTTAAAGGTTGTCACCTTCTCACCTTGATGACATGTTACCCGACCGCGATGATGGTAAAATTTGGGGTCAAGCTCCGAACCGAAAGTACTCTTTGGATACAAGCACTCTTGGGCTCGTACTTATCTTTCAAACTTATGTAAGCATTTTTTATTTTGTGCATGTGCGTTGTTTTATCTTTTACATCATCTCTTAATTGTATTATCTCATATTTGTAGGATCATACTAAGGTCTGTGCGTGTTTGCCGAAACCAAGCCGCGGCTGAGTGGAAATTGTCGTCGGAGCATGAAGATGTCCAAACATTAGTAAAGAACTCTGGTCCGTATTCTTTGGTTGAAAATTACGTGAATCCGTGACATCATGTGACCGTCAATTGCTTCGTCGAAAGGTACCATGGTGAAACCGATACAATGCACTTCCGTTTGGTGAGATGACCTTGATTCTCGAAGATGCTCATAACATTCTAGGCTTGAATGTTATCGGCAAATCAATTTCGAAGGAGTTGAGTCTCGGGACCTAGAATGGTCGAAGTTGCACGATTTGACCAAAAAGCTGTTGGTTGGCAATGGACAATTGTCCTTGAGTTTAAGAATGACGAAATGATTGCCGTTCACGTACGCCAAAACAACTCTTCTCGTCTTAAGGGATCCCTCGCATTTTTGCCATTTTGGTGTAAATGTAGTGACTACGGTGGGGGTAAAATAATGAACAACACAATTAAATGTATCCGCTACTAGATGCCCACAAAGCGGCATCCTCATCCAATATTGAGAAGGAAGAAATGCCATCTCCTGCTCGGGTCCTAACACTTGAGCACACATATCATCAAACACCTCGTCGTGACCAACCAATTGCTCATAAAAGCTCCTCTTCTTCACAAGTTGATCGGCCATCCTCATCCTAGCATATCGGCATGGTGTCATTCCTTTACTAACAGCCGTCTCGAAGATTCCTAATTGTTCGGTGACGGCATGATAGCCACAATTTCCATCTCCATCGACATCATCCGTGTACACAACAAACTCGCGAATAACCTCAGGAAGTTGATCTATGTAAGACTCTATCTTCGTATGGTAGTGTCTATAAGTCCTACCCGTTTGCGAATCCTTATACATCGTCATATTACCAACTTTTAGCTTAATTATATCCAAACCATCCTCTGCAATCTCTACCCTCCAAATGTCTTCGGTATGTGACGGGAGATTATACTTCCTTGGCCTACCCCTACGCCTTTTCATTTGAACCTCAGATACATCGATTGTTGGTGTAGGTTCGGAATGCTCACCTTGTTGCCCTTGGTTGCTTAATGTTGGTACCTTCGGCGGCCTTCCCCTTTTCTTTTGAACCTCGGATACATCAACTATTGGTGTAGGTTCGGAATGCTCACCTTGTTTTCCTTGGTTGCTTAATGTTGGTACATTTGGCGGCCTTCCCTTTTCCTTTGAACCTCCGATACATCGAAAATGGGTGTAGGTTCGGAATGCTCACCTTGTTTTCCTTGGTTGCTTAATGTTGGTACATTTGGCGGCCTTCCCATTTTCCTTTGAACCTCGGATACATCCACTATTGGTGTAGGTTCGGAATGCTCAACTTGTTGTCCTTGGTTGCTTAATGTTGGTACCTTAGGGGGCCTTCCCCTTTTCCTTTGAACCGCGGATACATCGACTATTGGTGTAGGTTCGGAATGCTCACCTTGTTTTCCTTGGTTGCTTAATGTTGGTACATTTGGCGGCCTTCCCCTTTTACTTTGAACCTCGATACATCGACAATGGGTGTAGGTTCGGAATGCTCACCTTGTTTTCCTTGGTTGCTTAATGTTGGTACATTTGGCGGCCTTCCCATTTTCCTTTGAACCTCTGATACATCGACAATGGGTGTAGGTTCGAAACTCGTCGATTTTTGTTGACTTGATATCGGTTCCTTCCTCGGCCTACCCCTTTTGTTTGGAACGGGCGTTTCAGTAATCTTGCTTCGAAATCTCACTTGCACATAGATCTCGTTTTTTGTTGCCGCGAGTTCCTCTTCACGTCGAGTCATTTGTTTTAACTCTTTTCTTTGTTTCTTCCTTGCAATTTTAGTTTGTAGTCTACCCGCCGGATCTCCCTTTCTTGGCTCTTCACTTTGTGCTATCCATGGCCGTGTAATTAGTCTTAGTTGGCTCAACAATAGTTGTCGGGTAGCCGAGTTGCCACGTGAGTAAGCTTCATAAAATTCTAAAGCCTCCTTTGTATCCCATGGTGATTGGCCGGGAGCTTCGGTAGGGGGAAGGTCGAAAGATAATTGCTTCCAAAAAGGATCAATAACATCAATAGGTATCGTGTTTTCATACTTCACAAGCATATGACGACACGGAAGCCCCAATGAAGACATGTCGGGACAAATACACACATCACCCGGTTTTCCGTAAATTTTCTCATATTGCATTTATCTCATCATATGGTTTATTGCCCAACGGGAGACGTTAAACTCTATTCCTTGGAGCAACTTAGTATGTTGAAGAAAGTGAGTCATCCTTTCCATTGAGCTTTTCTCAAAAGCCTTCTTGATCCTATCGACATCGGCCTTAAAGTGTTGCTCCATTGCCTCGGTGACCGTAACCACGTTTCCCTGGCCGGACTGGATGAGATCTTTAAATCTCCCATGAGAGGACTCCGCTATACTAGTTGATTCATTCCCGTAATGTCTATAACGATTTGTCCATGCACGCACAAATTTTTCCTTGAACTTATCCAACCAATTATCCCGACAATATGAGACGGCACTTGGATACACTTCGTTATATTTGGCAATAAACGTGTTCAATCTCTTTTCATACATGTCCTCGGTAAGAGACCAATAAACTTTCTCCCAATCCTTTAGAAATTCCAACCACCTTTTATGATTTTCATCGTGTTCTTTGTCGACTCGCTCTTTAATCTTTCCTCTTTCATTTTCTTCTTCTTCGGGTGATAGTTTCTCTTTGCGAACATCTTCCTCTAGTTGAGCAACCATTATCTTCTTAATATCAGCCTTAGAGGGTTCAAACAAAGCATGACAATGTTTTTTCACAATTTCACCTATATGATATGTACATAGGAAATTTTGTGCATCCGGATATACGTCGGATATGGCATTCATTAGTGCGTCAAATTGATCGGTTATGATGACCTTCGGAGAACGATTTTCCGGGAACAATAATTTCAATTGCCGCAATGCCCAATGATAATTGTAATCCCTCTCGTTCTCCATTAAACACCAAGCCAATGTGAATGTTACCTTGTCCGATGTTTGCCCCACGATGTTGAACAACGGCATGTTGTATTTGTTTGTCTTGTAGGTGCAGTCCATCATAAGAACATCACAACACGTATGAGCCAATTGTGAAAGCAAAGGATGCGAAATGAATATTTGAAGCGGCTTGTTGTCCGGACCTCTTTTAATGATACGCGTGTAATTGTGATCCCAAGCTATCTTCTCAAATTCTTGCATAACACTCCTCCCTTCCCATTCGAACCTTCCGATGGTTGCTTGTGCGCTATAAATTGTCTTGAGTGAAGAAACGTTGGTCTTATCCTTTTCCTCAAGGTTCGAGAATCACTCTTGGTTTGATACATGCTTTGGTCATCATCTTTACATCCTCAAATTGATCAGGTTTTAGCTTCGCAACTAGGGAGTGACCTTCAAAATCATTCGGATCGGGGTGGTTGTGACGGCCAAACCACACCTTACATTCCCATTCTTTTTCTTCTACTTTTGAACCTCTTAGATAGAATACAAGCTTAAAGGGGCAGTCATCCTTCCGCGTAACTGTCTTGTATACCCTCTTAGTCTTCTTTTCATATACATAACCCTTTCTCTTGTGGCTATTTTTCTCATTGTATTTTCCACTTCTCTCGCAAACCATCTCAAAACGAACATCTGAACGTTGGGAATTCCTCACTAAGACACACATGTTATTAAGAGCCGTCGCTTTTGCCCAAGCAATTGCTTCCTTTTCATATTTTATTCCCTACATAAGGACAACATTATGGAGATTACAAGCAAATCCCAACATAAAATTGTAAAAACTAGGTGAAAGTATTGTTTGGTAACATACCCGCGGCATTTTATAGTATCTCGACGTATCCCGATGGAGCGGTTTGGAGTTTGGTTGATCGTTGTAGGTAACAATCTAAGGAATGAATGAAAAGAAAGTTGGATTAGTTCAAAACCGGCATTGTCGATAAGTAAAGTAAATCGTAGGGATTAAGAACCTAAGCATATATGGTAATTGACTCACTATACCTAGTATTAGGTTCCAAGATACTAAGTTGAAAGAAACAAATGCCGGTATTTAAGTTCAAAATATCATTAGCTTCGTATGTTATTCATGTAAAACCGGCATCCTCGACATTTAAGTTTCTATGCGGTATCGTAAAACCGGTATTCGTGTCATGTACTCACATCTTGCCGGTTTGAATATTCCTTAGAATATTCATTTGGTAGGTAAAAAGTATAAATGTACCCGGCATTCAATCTTGGTTTGAATACCATGCCGGTATGTTCTTGAATACTGGGGGATATTTAGTCCCGGCATACAAATATCTATGAATACAATGCCGGTTACATGATACCGGCGTAGTATTCATACAACGAGCAATGCGGTACTAAGGTTTTTCGAGACGAAAATGGCGGTTTCAAAAAAAAAAAAATCAAATTTTCGACCTCTTTGAAGCATTACTGTGTGTTGGGGTTGCTTGTATCTTTGAACATGTTTACTTTCTTGAGTTGGTTCTTCACAAAACATTTCATGGTCAAGAAAATAATGATTCAAAGGTGTTGGTTCATCATACAACAATTGTGAGTTGTTATCATTAATCGAAGATTGAAGATATGATTGTTGTTGTAATTGAGCTAAAGATTCAGCAGCTGCAAGTCTCTCATCACAATCATCTTCCATTTTAAAAAAAAAAAAAAATTCTACTCAAAATTTTTTTTCCCTCTAAACTAACACACACAAATTCAAATAAACATAAATACACAAATTATATCCCCCAAATCATTAATATTTTACTAATCAGGATTAATAACTAATTTTGATTAGGGAGGGTTAGATTAGGAATTAATAATTTAATTATATAAGGGGTAACCCAGCTAGGATATTTGGATCCCTATTTTGTCATTTAGTCATATCCCCCAATTAGTTTTCATATCCCCAATTACGCGTTCTTTTTTTGTCTTAGCCTTTCTAATTCAGACTTTTTTTTTTTTTTTTTTTATATATATCCATGATTGAAGCTAAGGAAGAATTACACATAATTTATTGGTCAAACAGTCAGAGCAAAGTTTATCATGTTTTGATGAAGTTCGCGCACCGCAACTAATGGTTCTATTTTTAGTTTAGTTATTCCTTATTTTTTATTATATTAATCGACTACTTCTAACATTATCATTTTTAGTAACTTTTCTTATTTCTAAAACATACTTTTCTCTGCAAAGTATCTAGGCCCGTGGAACGCATGGATGCAGTGTCTAGTTTATTAGAAGAGCAAGTAAGCATTTTTATTCCCACGTAAAACTTCAAATTTGCTTTCAAAAGAGTACATGATGCGTATCCGTTGGTAAATTCCAAACACAAAATTGGTTAAAAAGACCAAAATCAATATTTTCTGGGTGAAAAAGATATTTAGATTTTGATACTGTTTAAATGGAAAAAATTTGAAAATAGCCAGGATGTAACCAGTTTCATCCTACCCATTTTTAATTTACATCAGGATGCATCCAGTTTCATCCTCGCTATTTTTTAAGTTTAGCCAGGATGAATCCAGTTTCATCCTTGCTATTTTTTTTTGTGTCCATTTCACCCATAATAATTTTTACTCGTTCATTTGAACCATGTTTTAAATTTTTTTGGACAAATATCCCATTTTCCGAATTCCAAACTGTACACTGCAGTGACAAAAAAAAAATCGGTCCAGTGAGCAAGAGTTTGTATATATTTAGCTTTTCCCACAGGCCTGGTCTCATATGCGGGTTAGGTGGATCCCATAGACTACAGTTACATTGATATCCAACAGAAGATTCCAGTTAAACATTTCGTCTAAGACTCTTGCAAATAAATTTTTATTTTTATTTTTGCTTTTGAACACACTTAGGAAGACAACTTACGTTATTTTTGCAGATAAGTTTCACCCCTGCACATCCCAAGTGAGTGTTCTTGGCTTCATCAAGGACGTCTTAGGTCACTTCCTATGCACATGTCAAAACATGATATTTGGCATATATACACCCACTATGGGTATGCCAAACTGCCAAACTCATATGTCAATATGTTATTTCTGGCATATAGACATACATGACAGAGTCTCCAGCGAGCGATAGAGTCTTGGTCGCTCGATGGTCAGAAACCGCTCGATGGTCTTCCAATCGCCAGCGATAGTCAAGATATCGCTCGCTAGTATGATAATCGCTGACCAGATCATCATCTAACGGCTACAATTTCCCCCCTCTATAAATACCTGATTTCAAACTCATATCAACTCACACCAAAAATTCTAAATCTCTTTAGAATTTCTTAATTTCTCAATCTTTTTCAAATGTAAAACTATCACAACTCCTCTACAATTATATTTTCTTGTAAAATGGATTCACAAGCAGAAACTCAAGGCAAAGGTAAGAAGAACCGAGTCCGTAGTGCAAAATACATCATGATAGAAGATGAATGTATTTGTCGTAATTATGTTTTTTTTACCCAAAATTGTATCGGTGGTGCACATCAACATGGTAACACCATGTGGGATAATATATTTCAAAAATATGAAGAACAAACCATGAACATCAATAGTCGTGATGCAAAAGGATTGTCAGAACACTTCATTGTAATCAACCGGGAAGTAGCCGCTTATGTTGCATTGATAATGCAAGCCAAGAGAAAAGGAAAGGACAGTCGTCAGACCGATGTTGATTTTGAAAGAGAGGTTCGTACAGATTGGCAACGAAAACATGGTAAACAGTTTGCTTTCGAAAGTTGTTATCATATTTTGAAGGGTTTGAACAAATATAGTCCCGATTACTTAGCAAATAATCAAATAGTACCTGAAAAGTCACCATATAATTCTTCTCCCTCAACACCAAATTCTTCACCATTTTCACAAGGTCCATCAAATTCTTCACCAGATACCCCTACAAGCTCAAATTCCAACGTAGTTTTCAATAATTATGTTGATGGTAATAATAAGGGAAAACTTCCAGGGAGGAATTGGGCAAAACTGGCTAGAAAATTAGCTCAAGAAGGAGGGAGTTCCGTAGGATTTAACATGGCGGAGTTTATGGATTATCAAAAGACCGTCGCAAAGGAAAGATTCATTCAAAGGAAAATTCAAAACCGAGAGAGTAAGAAAAGTCGTCTTTCTCAAGAAAAATTCCAGTTTGACTATGACAAGCATAACATTCTTCAAGCTAACACCTCAATTATGAACGCCCAACAAAAACATCTGTGGCAAATCGAATTTGACAGGATTCAAGCACAGATTGAAAAGCAAGCTGGATTTACTAACAACCGTGATGAAGATGATGATGATGAGGATGGAACTGATGATGAGTTTGATGAAATAATTCCTCTACATGATTAATGTACTAGTTTAATGTAGCAAAGAGTGAGTTTATTATAATGAAATGTTGAAGTTTATCATGACTTTGAAATAAAATGTCGAAGTTTATTATAACATTCCAATTAATTAAAATAATATAACATAACTTAGACTTAAGCTAAAACATTAAAAACAAATAACATAACTTAAACTAAAGAAAAATACATAAAATCATCTTCCATGCTCGCCCAAAGATTCAATCTCGATCATCTCTTAACCGGTCATACAAATTACGGTTCGGATGTAGTTAGTCATTTGACCATAATTCCTTACAGGGAGGCCTCTTTCAGGTCGAATCTCCGGCCTCAAATCTTCATCATCATAGTTAATCCAATCTGAATCACGTCGGGTTTCTTGAATTACCATGTTATGAAGAATTATGCAAGTGAGCATAGTCTTATGCATTTCGCGAGGACTCAACCCACGATATGGGCCACAAATGATAGCGAACTTCCTCTTCAAAATTCCAAAAGCGCGTTCCACATCCTTCCTCGGTGCCATTTGGGCATCGTTAAAATATCGGCAGATGAACGGCCCAATGCACCAAACAGAGGCCGACGGTAGCATTGAACCAAGGTGGACCATTTTGGGTAGATACCATCCGCAAGATAATAGCCATGAGTGTACTTGATTGCCGTTGATCATGAAACGGACGGATGGAGAAATTCCATACTTCAAATCTTCAAACAAAGAGGCGACTTGTGCAAAACATTAATATCATTTTGTGAACCCGGAAGACCAAAAAAAGCGTGCCATATCCAACAATCGTAAGAAGCAACATCTTCTAGGATAACTGTTGGTTTTGGATAATGACCTTTATATTGACCAGCCCAATAAACAGGGCATCCATGCCATACCCAATGCATACAATCGAGACTACCTAGCATTCCTGGGAATCCCCTTTCCTCATTCTCCTTAATATTTGTCTAACATCTTCGTCTGTTGGTTTTCGTAAAATATGTTGGACCAAAATGATTAATCATTACTTCACATAACAATGAAAGGTAAGTGTAAGAAGTTGTTTTACCCATACGAAGGTACTCATCATTCGCATCCGCTGGAGTGCCATAACCTAGAATCCTTAAAGCCGAAGTAACTTTTTGTTCGGGACTATGACCTCTAATATTCAGTGCATCAAACTGATAATTGAATTGAGGTTCCACCCGACAAAGCTCTTCAATAATCTTTTTTACCAGATGACGAGGCATGCAGAATCGACCTTGAAAATCTCGATCAGAGTACACATAATTGGGAAGAAAATAATCGTGCATGAGCTTCTGATGGTAAAATTCCCTCCCTCGATACGTATATCTTCTAGATAATACTTCTTTGGGCTCTGGAACTCTTGGTATTTGACCCGTATGTACAAGCATCAGATTTTCGATTAGTTTCTCATCTTCAGCTTCCTCTTAGTCAATTTCTTGCAACCTCATACGATAACTTTCTTGATGTAACCTGAACCTATTCATAATAATATCCCTTTCTTCATTGGATCTCGACATTGTAATAATATCCCTTTCTTCATTGGAATTGACCAATGCATACGCATCCGGTACTCTTTTAAAAGCAAATGTGAAACTTTACGTGGGAATAAAAAGGCCTACTTGATCTTCTAATAAATTTTAAATTGAAGCTAGTACGGCTCTTTAATGGCCGAATCTTTTAGGGTGGTAAGGCCTATTCCTATGCACATGCCAAAAAAATGGTGTTTGGCATGCCAAACCATTTGTGCCACTATAGGAAAACCGCTGAGCGGTCGATATTCTATCGAGCGATATTCACAATATCGACAGCGATAAAGAGTGACAAAAAACCGGAGGCAGAAGTCCCCCAAATTTAAAATATAATAAAAAATAAAATTGAGTTAACCGCAATAACATGCCTAGTTTAAACTGAAAAAAACAACAAGTTACTGAAACCAGTAACCAACATGTTTGATCACACTACAATATCCCAACTAGACTAGATTGGAGAGGCCACACCAACAAACCAAGTAAGAATACTGTAAAACAATGTTACCACTGTTTATGCTCGGGAATCAACATCGATCATCATCGTAGAGTAGATGCAAGAAGGTTTTGCCATTGCACCATTTCCGTAATCTCCACACCAATCTCTTTGTGATGGGAGGGACCAAAGATATCACTGATTGCATCAAGTGTCGTTGTGCAAAGGGGTTGTTCCATATGTAGGTACTAGGTCTCAACCCGTGCCGTAACGGCACGGGAAAGGATACATGTTTCAATCGATTCATACATGTCGTAATTGTCTGAGAAGAATCGAACTGATCGATCCATGTCTAAATGTTTCGAGGAGTTGGTTAATAAACATGTCCTTATCCTCGAATCTTTTAATATTGTGTATGTAAGTCATACAACCCTTTGGGACAAACATTGTTAATCGTTAGAGCAAATCCTATGGGCAGTAGGACATTACTTCGTTCACTACTTCAAAAAAAAAAATATCATCAAAGGTCATTCACCAAACTTGTAACAAAACTAAAAACACCTAAAATTACTTTAAAATCAATTAGATTAATCTTGCAAAATCTGCTAGCATTAGAATTTAATTTTTCTCTTTGATATAAATTGTTGGGTTCCAAATTTACATAGATTTGGTTTTATTCTTTTTCGTAAAATTTATAATAATATTTAATTCTCGATCCATTTCTTTTCTTGTCTCTTTACCTATTATCATGAACTATTTCTCAAGCATGCATAATTACACCATGTTGGGGAGAAATAACAAAAACAGAAATCATGACAAAAAAGGGGAATAAAGAGAGATGTGAGAAACTGTATCGATTACAATTAATTCACGCGTAGCCTTGCATAATCCCATGAAGTAGGGGAGAAATAATAACAGAAACAGAAACCATGACAAAAAAAGGGGAATAAAGAGAGATGTGAGAACTGAACCGATTACAATTAATTAGCGTGTAGCCTTGTGTTTGGTCAAGTTTTTTATAGGTTTCATTTTTCTTCCTGCCCCCTACCCGACAAATCTTAAAATCACAACATCTTCTTTTTTGGAAAAATCTGGTATTTAAAAATTGTTTAAATTTTAAAATATAATAAAAAGTGTAATTTGAAAACTAAAATCAAATTAAAACAAAACAAAAAAAAATTAACCAAAGGTGACTAAATAATTTACCTATCTTAGAACACATTTTCTCACCCTACTACGACTACTTCTTCCACCACCACATTATCGTCACCACTCCACCAATCTCACCAATACCCACCACCATTATCCCCACCGCCGATCCACCACCACCACCCACCATCACAACCACCATTAGTGCTTAGTTTACCTATCTTAGGACCCCTTTTCTCACCCTACTACCAGTACTTCTTCCACCACCACATTATCGTCACCACTCCACCAGTCTCACCAATACCCACCACCATTATCCCAATCACAACCCACCATCATAACCACCATTAATGCTTACCGATATGGTTAATATCAAATAAATTTATTATGTATCAACAAAAATATATTCATTTGATTAATTAAAGAAACTTTTATTATGAAATATCTATTGAACATTTATTATTAAATTTTAATTAAACGTGATTATTTATAGCGGTGGATTTATGTTCTGCAAGTATAAATTTGATAATTCTTTATCTAGCCTAACTTGTCCAAACTTTTTTTTTTTGTATTCTGGAAATGTAATCAATTTTATTTTATTACTAAAAATCGTGATTTATTCGATCGGTAAATATAAATAGATGGGATCCCATTTGGGTGATCCAGCAGTCATGATCATATTGTCTTATATGATTTAGTATCCTCCTCAAAATATTTGTGTTTTGTCCTTACCAGTTGTGCTAAAAACAGCCAACTACATATATCACAATAAATGTTGCCAATTTTGTAAAGACACAAAACTATTATTGTCCACTACTATTCACTAACATCCACCACCGTACGGAAAAACCAGCCACGTCCACTATTTTTTCCACCACCAGTAATGTTAGCACCTCCACTACTCACAAATACCCGCCACTGTTTCCACCACCCACTGCTTCTTTCACTACCACCATTAAAAATTATTAATATAATTTTTAACCGAGGTCATTGTAGTACAGTGGTAAAGTCATTGGGTGATGATACTAGTTACCTGAGTTCGAAACTCGCCAGCACCAAATTCTTTACCGATCAATATATATATAGTTTTTAATAAACTTATTTATTAATATAAATATGTATTTATTAGATTCATTAAATGAACATTTATCATGAAAAAATTAATTAATCATTCATCATGAGCAATTAATAGGACGATAATTATTAAAGTATTTATACTGGTTAGTTGAGGGCCGTAGATTTATCCCTCCTAGACAAATCTCGACCTCTCTTAATCTAGCCTAACTTAACCAAGCTTTGTTTTGTATTCTATATAGACAAAACTAGTGACAAAACCCCTAGGTGAACAAACTAGTGATAATAAAAAACCGGTCATATTATTTCTACCAAATAAAAACCGTTCAAATAAAACTGGGACAAAAACCCCAAGTCAAATAATAATGAGTAAATTTAGTTGTTGTTACTTAAAAAAAAACCAAACATGCCCTTTTGACCTTTTCTTCTTCTCTGATTTCTTCTTTCTTCCATCTCCTTCTCCCACCACCACCATCACCAGCAACAATAATGGATCTCCACGAACACCAACAACAATTTTATTCTCCCCCGACACACCACTGCACGTCCGTATCTCACCACTACCACCACCCTCCTCCGCCTCCTTCAATTTCTTCACCACCAACACCATTTCCACCACCGTAAACATCACCACCCCAACTCCTCTTCACGTCACAACAACCATAATCAAAACCCTAACCATAGTTTTATTTTAAAAATCAGAAGGAAACACAGGTGGATCTGGTGATGTTTTGATGATTCTGTAAGATAGGATGAAGAAATTTGTGAAATTAGGGTTGCAACTGTAATTACAATTGAAGAACAAAAAGAACATATATGGGTTGGTGACGAATTGATTCTGCTGCTGATGAGTACAATTGAAGCAGGAGAGGATTGAAGATGAAATTGAGTCCTATCTTGAGAAAGGATGGAAGGAACTATTGAGTTCTGAACCGAGAAATTCAAGGGATTGAGAAGATGTTTTTGTTGCTGTGGATATCAGAGAAGAAATCAGAAAATGAAAAGGAGAAATGGGTATTCTCAGATTTGAGATTGAAGAAAGATTCGAAGAGTTTGTGAAGATTTAGAAGATGGGTTTAACTTGGATTTGATTTCCAATTGAACAAGGGAAGTTTTGGTTCGATTCAGAG
This sequence comes from Papaver armeniacum, assembly GCA_023531295.1. Classification (NCBI taxonomy): domain Eukaryota; kingdom Viridiplantae; phylum Streptophyta; class Magnoliopsida; order Ranunculales; family Papaveraceae; genus Papaver; species Papaver armeniacum. The sequence goes on from JAJJWW010003258.1 coordinate 68,763, forward strand.
AAGATGGGGTCTAATTAGGGTTTCCTTGAACTGAGATTTGAAACTGGAAAAGCTGCAATTGAGAGGAATTGTAGATGGGTTTGATTTGTTTATGATGTTGCTTTTGAGAACAATACAAGGAGATAGCAGTGGCGACAGTAAGCTGAAGATAATGTTGCTAATGATGGCGGAGACTGAAGCTAGAAATTGAGATGGAGTGATGGTTATGAGTTACAGGGAATGGAGGGTTTGCAAATTATGTAATCGATGTCTTTGAATCAAGCAGCAGAATGAATGAAGTCACGAGATGAACCGGAGTTACCGATGGAACGCAAGAAGGAGGAGTTGTGCTTTTAAAGGCCTCGAACCTAGATGTATGTTAGGACAGGTAAAAATTACAAGAGCTAATGTGTTTTTGAATCGCAAAGAGAACTGCAGCTGAAATGAACCGGTGATGGTACGTAGATGATGGCGGGCAGATCGCAAGAATTGGCAAAGATGATGGTGGTGTTGAATCTGGTGATCGAGGTGTGGCAGTTGTGAAGTTGCAGTACAGACTCAAGGAGGAGATGTTATCTTTGGCATTTAATGGATATGTTCGATGCTCAAGTGCAGGCAGTTGGAGTTGCTGCTACAGGTGGTTGAATTGAAACTGAAGCTGTTGCTGATGGAGTTTGAAATGGAGGTAGTGCTGCATTAGACGAGAAGTCGAACTGAATTAAAGAAGTGTGGTTGCAGAATGGATGTAATGGAAGTTAGTATGTGCAGAATTTGGAGGCCGGGATAGTCTGTCATGTTGCTGTTGTTTAGAAGGGATTGCGAGATAGAAATGAGTGCAGGCCTGAAGTTCAATTGCAGTTTCTGGTGGAGAGTTTAATGGAAGCATCGCAGGTGGTTTTGTTTGTGGCAGGAGATGTAAAGTTGCAAGAATTGAACTACAGGACCTGGCTGCAGTTGCAATGGAACTGGAGATGTAAAGTTCATCAGCAAATGATAATCACTATAAGAAGAAAAGAGCATTTGGATATACACAAAAGGGCAAGTTTTATAGGATCACGGCATCTCCAACATGGCGGGCGCAGCTAAGATGTTAACTCCTAAACTGCGAAAAGTCATTGATCTAGGTATCTAGGTTTGCATAATCTTATCCCACCAATTGGATTATCACTATTGCTTCATTTGTTCAATGGACTTGTATAACACCTCTTGTAATTTCTCTTGCAGGTATACAAAAAGTTTGCATCTCGTACGGCAAACTTTTTGATGAAACCAAAATCGGTTTCATCGTATTTATGATGAAACCAAAATAGGTTTCATCTAATTTTTGGTCGGTGGTGGTGGGCGATCATGGTGCTGGTGGCGGTACGACAGGTGTTGGTGCTGGTTTTGGTCTGACTTGGAAGTCAGCGTGTTTGGTTTCATCATTGAAGTTTGTGTTGGTGAAATGGCAATATCTGGAAAAATGATGAAATCAATTTCGATTTCATCTAGTTTTTGGTGAAACCAATGTTGGTTTCATCATTTTTTTCTGTTTGGTTTCATCATTTTTTTCTGTTTGGTTGAATATTGATCAATGAAATTCATTTTTTGTGGCAGTGGCGGTTGGTTGGTGGCGGTGGTCGGCGATAATGGTGGTGTTGCTCGGTGACGGTGGTTGGTGGTGGTGGTGTGGTGGTTGACGGCAATGATAGGCGACGGCGGTGGTGCTGGCTGGTGGCGGCGGTGGTCGGCAGTGGTGGTGCTGGCTGGTGGCGGTGGCTGGTAGTGGTGGTGCAATGGCGGTGGTGGGCGATCGGGCGGCGGCGGTGGTGCAGTGGTGGTGGTGGTGCAGTGGCGGTGGCGGCGGCGGCGGTGGTGGCGGCGGCGGTGCAGTGGCGGCGGCGGTGCAGTGGCGGCGGCGGCGACGGTGGTGGTGCAGTGGCGGTGGCGGCGGCGGCGGTGCAGTGGCGGTGGTGCTGCTGTGGTGTGTTGCTGTTGGTGGTGAGAATATAATAAAAATTAAAGGTGGGGTTGATTTTTCTTTTTGTTGGGATGATTTAAACTAAAAGGGTAATATAGACAGTTTATGTTAAATGGGGTTTTTGTGAACAATTTGTTTTGTTGGGGTCTTTGTACATGGATAGTGACACCTCTGGGGTTATAACTTGCGGCCCGTTCTATAGATTCATTTTAGGTGCAACAAACAATGGCTCGCTAAAATCCCAAGCTCGTGCAATACAAGTCAGCAGGTTATCACATAATCCCCCTGCAATCTATAACAGAAAACTTAGAGCATCTCCAACAGAGGGTGAATCTTATTTTTTTAAGTGACACATAGGATTTTAGACCCCCATTAAACATAAATCCATCTCCAACAGTTCGGTCCTACAAAGTAGGAGGGACTATTTACTAAATATGAAGGTGTTCAAGAAAGTGTTATTTATACCTCGGCTCCACCTCCACGTCATATTTTTCACTATATTTCTTAAAAATTCCTTTACTGTTGGAGATGATTTTTTAGATGTGATGTCCTATATTTACTCTATGTGTAGACCCCGTAAATAAAAGGACTTAATTAAAAGCCACGTATGATTTTTTACAACTTCTGTTGGAGATGCTCTTAAAAGACTATCATATATATAACAATGTAAGGAATGGAAACAGGAACAAAAATCGCATGGTGGATTGAAAAGATCCACATGTACACTCTTAAAACCAAGGTGTACACAGATCACCAATATTGTTCTAGTCACAGACAGCTCAAAAACTACTCAGAATTTTCAGATGATACTCCATCATGTACATTCTTAAACATAACTAAGTAATGTAAAGTGAAACTTCTACTTGCAACAATAATGTAAAATTGAATCAAAACACCATGAAATAGAATTACTAACCTTTCAATTTGAGTTTCTTCTACCCTTAGAATAAGGAAGAAACAAATATCAAAGTTCTTCTCTATAATACTTACAACTTCTACCCAAAATTAATTGGAAGCTACAAGTTTATTGAGGCATCTCCTCACATCAACTCAACTCAAAGAGAAAGATTGAAGGAAAAGGAAAACAAGGGTTCTAACCAAGTCTCTCTTAAAACAAAACATGAGGGGAGTAGAGCTAGGGTTTCAAAACATATAGTAAAAGTGAAGGATAAACAAGAAATAAAGCCAAAGAAAGGGGGCAAAAGAGAGAAAGATGTTAGCAAGGGTATAAGTGGAACATCACTATGCATCATCCTCCCCTACATAAGAGAAATTCGCCCTCGAATTGTCAATATCGGCTTCCATAGCATTGTCACCCCAATATGGAACCAAATGCTTCACGTTAAACACATCGGGTGTGCGAATGGAGCTTGGTAAGTTGAGGCGATAGGCATTGTCGTTAATCTTTTCTTCAATTGGAAATGGTCCAATCTTCCTTGCCTTGAGCTTGTTGTATTCACCTACGGGGAAACGGTCTTTGGTAAGAACCGCATAAACAAGATCTCCTACTTCAAACTCAACCACACGACGCCTTTGATCAACCTTGTTCTTGTATTTTCTTGATGAAGCTTCTAAATGCTTTCGGGTACTTTCATGTATAAGGTGGAGTTGGGAAACAAAGTCTTCCGCCTTAGCATTTGGCTTTTTCAAATTCGGTACTAAAGACAAGTCAAGTGGTACTCGTGGATTGAACCCGTACACTACCATGAATGGTGAATACCCACTACTCTGGTTCACCGCATGGTTGTAAGCAAATTCCGCCTTACATAAAACTTGGTCCCATGTCTTCAAATTCTCCTCAACCAAGCAACGGAGAAGATTACCTAGGGAGCGATTTACCACTTCGGCTTGTCCATCCGTTTGAGGGTGATAAGCGGTGCTAAAACTTAAATTGGTCTTGACCAACTTCCATAAGGTACGCCAAAAGTGTCCCACAAAACGGCTATCTCTATCCGAGACGATGGAAGAAGGAATACCATGTAAACGGTAAATCTCTTTAAAAAGAGTTGAGCTACCATGACCGCATCCGTTGTCTTTTTACAAGCAATGAAATGAGACATTTTGGAAAAACGATCTACCACTACAAATATTGAATCCATACCTCTTTGAGTGCGGGGTAATCCCAAGATGAAATCCATGCTCAAATCTTCCCATGGACGAGAAGGAATAGGAAGTGGCATGTATAATCCCGCATTAGTGGCCGTTCCTTTAGATACTTGACATATATGACATCTATTCACATATCGATGAATCTCCTTCCACATTCCCGGCCAAAAGTATGAGCTTGAAACCAAGTTCCAAGTACGAGTAGTACCCATATGTCCCTCATCATGAAGCTCCTTAATAATTTTCAACCTTAAGCTTGATTCCGGAATGCAAAGACAATTTTTACGGTAAAGGTACCCATCAAAAATAACATAATCACCATTACGTAGTAACCTTTCATCAACCATAAGAGGACCAAAATAAGTATCAACTTTTAAAAGCTCTCGGATGTCATCGAATCCCAAAATACGAGCCCGCATTTGTGTAAGAAGGGAAGTACGTCGACTCAAGGCATCCACTACCTTGTTTTGTACACCCGACTTGTGCTTGATGGAAAAAGTGAATTGTTGCAAATAAGAAGCCCATTTACCATGCCTAGTAGAAAGCTTGTCTTGAGAATTGATATGCTTCAATGCCATGTGGTCCGAAAATAAGATGAACTCCTTGTGAATAAGATAGTGTCGCCAATGTTTGAGTGCTTGGACAATAGCATAAAACTCAACATCGTAAGTGCTATATGCAAGTCGTGCCCCATTTAACTTTTCACTATAGAATGCCACCGGTTTCCCTTCTTGACTAAGAACCGCCCCAATGCATAGTTTAGAAGCATCACAATGAAGTTCAAATGGTTTATCAAAATTTGGTAATATTAAGATTGGAGATGTACTTAACTTTATTTTCATCAATTCAAAGGCTTCGTCCGCTTCTTGAGTCCATGAATACTTTCCACCCTTCATGCATTCGGTTATTGGAGCCACACTTGTTACATTTACCATGAAAGACTTGTTGAGAAGTATTGGATTTTGATGGAACGTTAGTAGTTGGAGCTCGAGGAGTTGGAATTGGAGAAGTAGTATTTTTAACACCTCCTTGAGTGTGAGTACTCCAATTGGTATGTGAAACTCTCCTTGCGTATTGCTTCTCCAAAGATAATGCCCTTTGATATGCTTCCGACACCGAATAAATATCAAATAAGTTTAAAGTGTCTTGATATTGCATTCTCAAACCTCCTATATACCTTGCTACAAGTTGTTCTTCCGTTTTGTTAATATCGTTCCTTGCAACCAATTGATAGAACTCTTTGGTGTAGTCATTAATCGACTTGGACCCTTGCCTAAGATTTTGAAGTTGTTGATAGATAAGTCTTGTATAATTATGGGGTAGAAATGCAAGCCTCGTATGTTTCTTAAGCTTCTCCCAAGATTCAATTTTAGCTTGACCTCTTCTCAACCTCATTTGTTTAAGTTGTTGCCACCAAGCGCCGGCTCTTCCTCGAAGTCTTGTTGCAACCAACCCAACTTTCTTATTTTCGGGCACTTCCTTGAAATCCAAGATTTCTTCAACCGTTGCTAACCAATCAACAAATTCTTCCGGAGCTAAACCCCCATGGAATTCCGGAATATCAACTTTGAGTCCACCTTCCCATCGGTTTGAGGTAGTAACATTGTGGTATCTCGGTCTTTCTTCAAACATTTGGTGTCTCCCTTGTTGATGGACATGACTATCAAAAGAAGTGGTCTCCTCATCCGTTACTTCTTCTTCATAATGATGATGTTGAGTTCTATATTGATCTTGATGGATATTTAAGTTACCAAATCTTAAAAAAAATTCTTCAAATTTTGTATCCATTCTTTGTTGCATTTCATCAAACACTTCATGCTTAAAGACCTCTAATTCTTCTTTCATAGAAATTTCACCTTGATTAACTCTTTTCCTTGGAGCCATAATGAAATCACAAGGAGAATGAACCCAATTTGACAATAGCACATACAAAGATTCAAACCCCCAAGCTAATAATTAAAATCTTCTCCACAATTTCCCCAAAAAAAAGAAACCAAAGCTCTTGATACCAACTAATGTAAAGTGAAACTTCTACTTGCAACAATAATGTAAAATTGAATCAAAACACCATGAAATAGAATTACTAACCTTTCAATTTGAGTTTCTTCTACCCTTAGAATAAGGAAGAAACAAATATCAAAGTTCTTCTCTATAATACTTACAACCCAAAATTAATTGGAAGCTACAAGTTTATTGAGGCATCTCCTCACATCAACTCAACTCAAAGAGAAAGATTGAAGGAAAAGGAAAACAAGGGTTCTAACCAAGTCTCTCTTAAAACAAAACATGAGGGGAGTAGAGCTAGGGTTTCAAAACATATAGTAAAAGTGAAGGATAAACAAGAAATAAAGCCAAAGAAAGGGGGCAAAAGAGAGAAAGATGTTAGCAAGGGTATAAGTGGAACATCACTATGCATCACTAAGCAAATCACACAATTGATTCAAAAATTTTATTAGGCTTACAGATTCTGAGAACTAAGTTATAACAGGAAAATATGGTTTCTAGGGTTTTCTTTTTGGAATTATTAAAAACAAGTGTTTAAGGCCCGCACAATGCGCGGGCTAGTTTCATGTACCTGATTGCCTCCCGCTTTTAAAGCATAAGATGCGCGGCATATTTTCTCTCTTTCGATTAGCAGTTTATATAGGATTCAAAATAACAAAAGAAATTATCAGGTACTTCAGTCGTAAGTCTAAAATTGTATGGGTTCAATTCGGAAGTATGTCGGTAAGCAACTCCTTTATGTATTAGTTGTTCTTATTGTGGCACCAATGGCAAGCCCCCTAACTTAGATGTACGCTTAAAGAAAAGGCACTGACCATTTCATTCATCAATCTTGCAGCAAACATATAAGTGGCGCACCAATCAAACATTACAGGGATTACAAACTGATCAGTTGCATTATGACCAATTTTTATTTTGCTTCACGATCAGCTACTTTACCAATAATTTCATAACTCCTGTCAAATCCCATCTGTAAAGGTGAATCGAACGATATAACATACCTTGACTCATATAAAAATCCTTAGCAAGTAATTTCCGTTTCTGAAAACATAACAGCACTCATCCCGTTCTTATATGCAATACACTCAACCAACTGCATTAAGAATTCCCTAGTCCCTTCCATGTACGCACTCTTCAAGCCGCATGCACTTCATAAACACGAGATAATGTGCACCGGCACACCTCTGCCTCCTTTAGAAATAAATATGCGGTAAACAACCCTACAAAACAAACACTCCGCCAGTGGTTGCACTAATATATATACAAATCAAAAGAAGAAAAATATAGTTTGCCTCAACAAACAATAATACAAAGGGGGCAAAAGTATGCATGCATATACCTGGCCTTGCAAGCGAGGAGTATGATTTCTTCACCAAAAAAATCCAATTAGAAAGGAACCAACCAAAACTTCGAATCATTTTAAGAGGGGAAAAGGATTCATGTTGTCTTCCATCGAGAAAAACTGTTACCTAAGAGTTTCATCTTTGTTATTGTTGATGACCTGTTCCATCTCCCACTTCAATTTGTTAGCAATACTGAATTAGTCTTGTGAAGAGACAGATATTAACTCGTCGTCCATATGAACTCCTACAAATTTTACAGATCTTGTTTGAAGGGCCTCAGCAGAACAGCACTTGTAATTCCATATTAGGCCACTCCATTCAAGACAACTTTCTCTTTAATTATTTAACTGCCGTACCACTTTCTCTTTAACAACTCAATGGCTTTTCTCTCTACTCGTCAAAAGTTACTGGTAGCCATGGAAGAACTGCATTATTACATCTCCCACTCCAACCTAACTTGCTAAAAAAAAAAAGAATTACTCCATCTCATCTTCAAAACCATCCAATCCATTAAAGAAACGGAAAACACAAAATCAATTTTCTCATTCCGTTCCGTGCACGGTAAAGTTTTATACACATAACTCTGGGGGAAAGTAAAACTATTAGAGATGTTTTTTTCTTTTGAAACTTGTTACTTGTACATAATTATGATTGAAGAGATTGAAGAGAAAATGTTGAAGAAAAGGGTTATAATGGTACCAACTTAACGGCGGGTCTGTAGAATTGCTCAGGTGTGTTGATTAGTTTCTATTTTCCATAATTAATCGACCTTTCATAAATATAGAGACGTATCTTTTCATATGCTACAGTGAAAGGAAACCTAAATGAGAAGACTATCTTCTGTTACTGTTAGGTAAAGGATCGATAAACCTGAAACGCCATGCAAAGGCCATTGCCGAGCCAAAATGCAGATGAATCACCATTTCCAATACACACTTCAAATCTTTTATAAATAATTGAGTCCAATTTAGAGAGAACTATCCAACAGGAGTGATCCAACGTCATCGATGACTAAATTATGAAAAATGTCATCAACTATTCAGAAAGTGAAAGACAATAGTATTTGTTATACAAAATTTTGTCGAAGAACCATACCTTTTGAGAAGACATATCTGATATCTTTTAATCATTTCCGTTAGGCAGACCAACGGATGTATCTTCTCATAGTAACACCGTGAGAACTAAAGCAGAAAAGAATAAAAGAATAATGTTCTACCCTGTACAAACTATACCTTTGATGGGTTGACATTAAAAATTCATGAGTGCAAATGCTTTCATTCTGTAGATACACGGACATCGTCGGTATGCAGTATGTAACACTCATACTTCCCCGCACGTGGATTATCAGTTACGTATCGAAAATCCTGTGAAAATCCAACGACTCGTTTTAGTATTTACCGTAGATATAAAGAAAAACTCATAGATTTAATTACCGGTTGCTGGATATCCTCAAACGGACATCGAAGTAGATCCCAAGCAATATTCTAATAACAAATGTAAAAAAGTTTAATAGTTTCTAAATAATGAACCTATCGGAATTTCATCAAACACTTTTAAGCTCATGAGAGCGTGCTTTACTTACCATCCTCATGAACTTTGTATGAGCACCAAATCCACAACGAAAATCACTGGCTTTAAGGCCGGCTTTGAATCAGTTGAGAGCATGCTTTACTTTCCATGCTCATGAAACTTTTACCAACACTAAATCCACAACGAAATTTATGAACACTAAAGCCACAACGAAATTGTGTACAGAACACTGGTTTCGAAGTTTGAACGCCGGCTTGAATTTATGAACACTAAAACCACAACGAAATTGTGTACAGAACATTGGTTTCGAAGTTTGAACGCCGGCTTGAATCAGTTTGATGTGTCATATATAAAAGTCACTAACCGATAAGTTGCAACCTTTCAACGTAACTCTTCAGAACTTAGAGAAAGTGTTGTAGAATGTGTGTTTTCCGTACAACGCTTCCAAGGGTCGTTCCCTTTCTTCAAATGAGTGTGAATTCGTGCACACTCCTTAACGAGTGTATATTTCACATTTTAATCTCTACGCTTGATTTAATTTAGGGAGTTATGTAACGAGGGTCGTGATTCTAAACATGAAGGGTAATGGGGCCATCCGTTAAATAATCAACCAATCAGAAGAAAATGTGAAATATACATTCGTTAGAGGAGTGCGAACAGATTTGCACTCTTCTTCAAATCCAGTACGGCATGACACGTCAGACAAAAGAGTTGAAACTTCGTACGGTGCCGCCACATCAGCATAATCATTCTCCTTTAGATTAAGAAGAATTGTTAAAAACAAGTAGTACGTAACTAGTAAATCATCACGGTTATGCGCACCCTTTATCTTTGATAATAAAGGTTCTCCCTTTATCTCTGCTGCATCTCTTCTTAGTTCATCATCATACACATCCCATTCAGCAAACCACATTCCCGTTCTCTGAGTTTTATCAGATCCTTATTTATGTCTTTAAAGCTGCCCCAAGCAATTAACTTGGCTGTTACTTGAGTCATGGAAAGGTTGATCAAAACTACTGATACGACTGAAAAAATTGTTGGTGAGGAGGATGATATCAGTAAGTCAGCACCATCTTTTTTAATCTTATAGTATCTCCCTTCAAAATGCTTCACCCTCTCCAATTTCTCAGCGGCAATCAAATTATTTAGATGATCTTCTACAGCATTCTTCACACTAAGAAACAATCAGCAAAAAAATTACACATTTTATTAATCAAAGGGTAGTCATTAATAATTTATTAAAGTAAATATATGAATGTATATCTTACTGCTCTTTCATCCGGTTATCAGCATCGTTGAACTGAGCTCTCATTTCGATGTCAGCACGAAGAAACCTGTCATCGTTACTGCTGATAGTTTGATAATCTCTCAGATTCAAGGTGGTAATAAAATCCTGCACAACAAAACAGAAAACATCTATCAAAACAAAATAAGAAAAACATCTATAAACCAAAAGAACATACACACTGTTGAATCAACTAACAAATAGGTTTAAAATTTATTACTTTGACCATTCTTAGAAATGAATCAGAATTCAAACCCCCCTCTACTTTCGCTTCTACTTTACCCAAAAGATTCTCTACATTTGAAATTTTCAATGAATCATTAGAAGGTTTAAGTAGGTTTTGTTTGTAACTGAGATGTAACATCTTCTGTTACCATTGCTAAATTGCTCTCTCCTTCTTGGTCTGTGAATAGAGAAGATTGGACTTAGAGAATGTGAGCTTTTATAATGTAGTATATAACCAGGTAATCAATAATATTATTGCAGGGCTAGGGGCTCGTGAAGAGATTTAAAAACTTGTATTTTGAATGTGCAACAAATGAATTCTTGCCAGTTTCATTTTCTTCTAGCAAGTAGTGTCTCTTTCTCTCATGCCTAGATGCACGTACTTGCTATCTTCTAGCAAGTAGTGTCTCTTTCTTTATCATGTCTTGCAAAGTTAATGCTGATCATGTCGCACATTATCAAGCAAGGGGTTTCTTCTTAATTTACGTATGCTTCTGAAATTAATTTGTCAGTAGATAAATCAAATTTCAACCAGGCTGATGTGAGTGATCAAGTGATATTGATAAATCTACTGGTCCTAGGACTATAACCTCTTTCTTGAATGAACTATACTTTTCACTCTTTCGATAGTTTGACATGTATTCATGTCCTTTCAATATATTTTTTAAGTGAAGAACGGTGCAAAAGGTTTTTTTGCTTTGTTTTTTTCTTTCAAAACTTTCTTATTGCGTGCAAGTCAACAACTACCAATACACAGTGCAGGTATCCGTAGGCTTTAGTGGTTTTAATGGGGACCATGGTTTAATGGTGAAACTGTGAAGCAATATTAAACTAGTGATTCCTTTCTCTACACGTACGGATTGGGATTTAATGTTTTTTGTTTCATGATTTTGTGTTACAGAGAAACACGGACTACTCTATGTATATTTATGTGTAACGTCGCAGCAGTGTAGTGTTAGCCATTCCAAGTTGTAGAGTAGACTGTAGAGTGTCATCAATCTCATTTTGATCCTAACGATAATATTTTGCCTGCGTTTCAGAAACTAGGCTATAATATAGTTTAGCCTTTGTTGTAGTGTCTCAGTCTCTTGATATTAGTAAAAGCCCAACTAAGCTGGCTATATGTTTGCATTACTATGGAACTCGTTCTCGCTTCTGAGGGTGAGCGTGGGCCGGTATGGGCCGGTATGGACCGGTTTTATTTTATATTAAAGAAAATAAAGCTAACACAAATGACTCCTTATAAAACCTACATATCCTATTGTTTATGGGTAAAAATCGTTTCTGCCGATTTCGGATATTCGGTAGGTGAGTGAGAAACTGGTTCAAACCCTAAACAAATGTGCCGCACGTGAGCACTTTATAGATTCGAGAGATCAATCTGTACAAGTCCGGCCTAAACCAAGAAATGGCCGTTCCAGACTTGCTTCGGCCACAAAGTGGAGGAGAAGGGTTGATTTGGGGAGGGAAGCAAAGAAAGGTGTTGAGACCAGAATAATTCTGGGAGAGTAGTGTCTCGACTTGTATCGTAAAGTGGAAGCTTCTAAGCTTGCAAGAGATGAAAGCTTTTTGGAGAGCTTGCAAAGTTGCCTTTTCTCGAGAGTGTAGTATTTTTCTCCGACCGAGACTTGTTGTCCGGTGGAAATAGGTAAGACCTATTTATACAAGTCGAGATTGAAACGCACTGGCCTCATGAAGGAAGAGAGTAAAGGGTGAAATAATGGGAGGAGGTGGTAACCGCATGGTGTTAATGGGTGAAAACATTTTCACCATTATTTCCTCATTTATTTGACCGCTTTATTCCTTTTCACGCTTTCTTAATGTGAGCGTAGTGTACGCCGCAAGCTCGACCGCCAAACCAAAACCCCGGGAAAGCATCCCCGTTTGTGTTGATATCTCGTTGGTTGCACCTTGAGTGCAAGTGGCGCTGCTAGTGGCGCGTGTGGCATGTGCCATTGGCATGTGCGGAATGCCCTTGTTGCGGGTTGAACTGAGCGCAAGTGGCAATGCCAGAGCTGCTAGTGGCGTGCGTGGCATGTGCCAATGGCATGTGCGGAATGCCTGGTGGTAGGTTGTACGTTGAGTGTAAGTGGCAATGCCAGAGCTGCTAGTGGCGTGTGTGGCATGTGCCAATGGCATGTGCGGAATGCCTTGGTGGTAGGTTGCACGTTGAGTGTAAGTGGCAATGCCAGAGCTGCTAGTGGCGTGTGTGGCATGTGCCAATGGCATGTGCGGAATGCCTTGGTGGTAGGTTGCACGGTTTGCAAGTTAGGCTACCAGCGTGTGTGTTTGGCATGTGCCAATGGCAAGTGCGGAATGCCTTGGTGGTAGGTTGCAAGGTTTGCAAGTTAGGCTACCAGCGTGTGTGTTTGGCATGTGCCAATGGCATGCGTGGCCGTTAGGGCCGTGGCCTTGGTAAGAAAAGCTACCAGCGAGCATGTTGGCATGTGCCAATGGCATACGTGGTCGTTAGGCCGTGGCCTTGTAGGAAAAGCTACCAATGAGCATGTTGGCATGTGCCAATGGCATGCGTGGTTGTTTAGGGCCGTGGCCTTGGTAAGAAAGCTACCAATGAGCATGTTGGCATGTGCCAATGGCATGCGTGTGGTCGACGTTAGGGCCGTAGCCTTGGTAGGAAAAGCTACCAATGAGCATGTTGGCATGTGCCAATGGCATGCGTGGCCGACTTGGCCTAGGTTGCATGGTTTGTAAACCTAGGGCGCTACATTTGGCATGCGCCAATGGCATAGCGGCTTGAAATATGGCTTGTGGTACGTGTTGGCATGTGCCAATGGCACGTACGGCCATGTTGACCTAGTTGCACGTTTTGCAAGCCTAGGGCGCTATATTTGGCATGCGCCAATGGCATAGCGGCTTGGAAGTATGGCTTGTGGTACGTGTTGGCATGTGCCAATGGCACGTACGGCCATGTTGGCCTAGTTGCACGTTTTGCAAGCCTAGGGCGCTATATTTGGCATGCGCCAATGGCATAGCGGCTTGGAAGTATGGCTTGTGGTACGTGTTGGCATGTGCCAATGGCACGTACGGCCATGTTGACCTAGTTGCACGTTTTGCAAGCCTAGGCGCTATATTTGGCATGCGCCAATGGCATATGGCTTGGAAGTATGGCTTGTGGTACGTGTTGGCATGTGCCAATGGCACGTACGGCCATGTTGGCCTAGTTGCACGTTTTGCAAGCCTAGGGCGCTATATTTGGCATGCGCCAATGGCATAGCGGCTTGAAGTATGGCTTGTGGTACGTGTTGGCATGTGCCAATGGCACGTACGCCATGTTGACCTAGTTGCACGTTTTGCAAGCCTAGGGCGCTATATTTGGCATGCGCCAATGGCATAGCGGCTTGGAAGTATGGCTTGTCGTACGTGTTGGCATGTGCCAATGGCACGTACGGCCATGTTGACCTAGTTGCACGTTTTGCAAGCCTAGGGCGCTATATTTGGCATGTGCCAATGGCATAGCGGCTTAGTTTGGCATAGTTGCCAATGAGTGTGATATGTAGTTTGGTTTTGGCGTCGCTGCCATGGTGCGCAGTGTGCGGTTTGGTTTTGGCGATATTACCGTGTGCGCGTTTGGTTGCCATGGTGCGCAGTGTGCGGTTTGGTTTGGCATTGTTGCCATGGTGCGCAGGTGTGCGGCTTGGTTTGGCATTGTTGCCATGGTGCGCAGATGTGCGGCTTGGTTTGGCATTGTTGCCATGGTGCGCAAAGCAGCGGCTTGGTTTGGCATTGTTTCCATGGTGCGTAGTGTGCGGCTTGGTTTGGCATTGTTGCCATGGTGCGCAATGTGCGGCTTGGTTTGGCATGGTTGCCATGGTGCGCAGTGTGCGGCTTGGTTTGGCATTGTTGCCATGGTGCGCAGTGTGCGGCTTGGTTTGGCATTGTTGCCATGGTGCGCAGTGTGCGGCTTGGTTTGGCATTGTTGCCATGGTGCGCAGTGTGCGGCTTGGTTTTGGAATTAGGGTTACGTGTCGAAAACCTAATCTGGTATATTGAAAAAATACCCCTATTAATTATTTACACCCGAGTTAAATGCTCTTAGTTAATGTGTTGCGGGTAACACTAGGTCATGGGGTTTTACGATTTTACCCTTGTTTAAAAACCACCATCAACATTAAGTCCCCTGCTTAGCTCGGAACAGGGGGCTTTGTTGCGAGGTAAGCATAAGATGGTGACAGACTATCAACAGCAAACCGTAAAGAGAATTGAGGGGCTTGTCTGACCTTTTATAAATAGGATTTGGAATCCTTGCCTTTGGGAGTTTTGCACAAATCGGGAGGCTGGCACAATTGGTGGGGCCAGTGCAGCTTGGGCGACGTTGGGAAGCTGGCGTGAGTTAGGAAACTGAGTGTGTTAGCTGGTGGGACCGGCGCAATGTGGAAGCTGTGCGGGATTGCAGGCGTGACTTGGGCGGTCATAGGGAAGTCGGTGCAATTGGTGGGGCCGGTGAGCTTGGTCGACATTGGGAAGTTGCGCCCTTGTGGGCCCGTTTCTTACACGCACGATTTTGGTAAAGGGAAATCCCTCCCTATTTCAGAATCTTCACGCCTATATATATAAAGTCCCTTTCTCCCATCTTGCACTTTCATCTTTTCATCCTTTCCTACCAAATGACAGAGTCATAAAGAAGAACCGACTTGTATGTCTTCCAAGATTTTCCTTTTATGTAGGTGTAAACCCTAGGCGTTTTCTTTGCGCATATAATTTCCGTCGTGTCTCTTGTAGAAAATATTGTATGTATGCAACCAAGGGAAATATCGCATATATTATTCGAACCCGTAGGAAAGTGCTCCATATATTATTTTGAACCCGAAGAAGGTTGCCGCAGACGCACTTGAGCCCGTATAAAATACCGCGTATATAATTTTGAACCCCGAAGAAAATATCGTGTGCAAAATCCCGAACCCGTAGAAAATATCGTACATGAATCCCGAAGAAGAATATCGTATATATGTTCCATACGATTTCGAACCCGTAGAAATATTGTATATATGATTTTTCGGCCCCCGAAAGAAATATCGCAGCGTGCGATTTTGAACCCGTAGAAAATGCTCTATATAATTTTGAACCCGAAGAAGGATACTCGTAGGCACACTTGAACCCATATAAAATACCGCGTATACAGTCTTGAACCCGAAGAAAATTTGCGTATATAGTCTTGAACCCGAAGAAAATTCTGCGTATATAGTCTTGAACCCGAAGAAAATTCTGCGTATATAGTCTTGAACCCGAAGAAAATACTGCATATATAGTCTTGAACCCGAAGAAAATACTGCATATATAGTCTTGAAACCGTAGAGAATACGCCCTCCTCTTTTTTATTATTTCGGGTTTTCCTTTTGTTGGGCGCGGCTATGTGTCAGGGAGATAAATTTTTTTTTTTTTTGTGTGCAGGTATCTTATTACTAAGTTGTTATTAAAAGATACGACAAGATGTTACCTCGGACAAAATTTCGCTTCCTCAAAGGATGTCCATAATTCCAAACCAAACACGGATGATGAGTTCTTCGCCAAAAACTCGTCTCTGCTCGGAAAAATCACCCGTGTTTCGTGCCAATTTTGTTAACCGGTGGTGAAGATGAAAGGAAGACACGTTCGGTTCTGTCCAGAGAATACTATACGGTTGTCTTCAAAAAGGGGTATACTCCTCTTCCAACATTGATTTCGTGGATGTGTCAAAGCCCATTGCGTTCTTTTGGTAGATGGGTTGAGTTCATGGTGAGTAAGGAGCACATAAACACCAACCCGACTCGAGCGCAGATTATTGATGCTTTGTCGAGCTTCAAGTAAACCTCCGCATTAGGAAGGATATTCGGGCTTGGTTGCTTTCATCTCCAGATGGTGTTCGGACACCCATACAATCATATGTAGATGGGGTGAGATAAATTTCTCCTTGGAGAGTGTGGCTCTCTTCTTGAATCTTCCTAGAATCGGGAATCTTAAAATCCAATTATCTGAAAGTGAGGTGAAGATGCGGGATGACCTTGCCGCTAAGTTGGGAGATTACGCTCGAAAAGACTCCACTGCGAAGTCGAAGGATTCTATCCGGAAAGAGGATGAAAGGTGCTTTTATAGCTGGTGGATGTCTCAGTGGTTTCCGGACGAGTTGGAACCTGAACAGAAAAGCAGTGATCTTCATGTTGCAAAGATTCTTGGCTCTCTGGTTGTCTAGAGACATTTTTGATGACGGTTACGGCAAGAAAGAAATAAGACCGAGTTGCTAGCGGTTCTTGTGAAGTTAGCAAAAGGTGAAGTTCTTCCCATTGGCAAGCTATTCCTCGGTTCGTATGTGCATCCGGATCACCTAGTTGCGAACACGCGAGTTTCGAATGGTTTCATGAAAGTGAATTCATATGTGCACGTTGCTTTTTCGCAAGTCCGGCTATGGGAGCACTTTGAGAAGTATGCTCGAAACCGATGCCTTCGATTCCCGCAAGTTGGGGGTTCCCGAATTCTTCGATGGGTGAACAAAGCGTCCAAAGGTTGGCGTGAGCTTGGTTAGTCTTCTTGATAAGTCGTATGAAATCAATTTTCGCCCATGGGAACCGGTCCATAGGTCAGTGACTCAAATTGACACCTTTGCTTCTGCTCCGCTCATGTCTTTGTCTTCCGATGGCGATTTGAGTGTTGGTGAAAACTTGTTCATTCAAAGCTGCTTGCCCGGTTATATGTCATCTTTCTTCATGGGGTCTTTCCAGATAGCTGCTTACAATATTGACCGTGCTGCTCGTCACATGGGTTTCGATTAAGGGGTACCTCTTGCTTACGAGCCGGTGCTTCCTAAGGATTCATTGCGTGCCGCCCTCAATGCCAGTGCCCTCGAGCCGGGTATCCGCCTTCCCTTCTTACAAATGGGAAGAGTAACTTCGACGACCTTTGGCTATAATGATATCTGGTGCGACGAGTTTATTATGATCCAAGCTTTTGTGAATAACGTGGTGGAGAACGTTCGTTGTAAACCTTCCCCAGCAGTTTTGAAGAAGTATCCAATGTTGAGAGATCTCAAGCGAAAGTTGCCTAGCAACTCGGAAAGTCCCCAGCCAAGGAACAGAGAACGAAGAATCGTGCTGGCGGGTTTTGACGGTTTCAAAAGATCCTCCCACAGCTCTCGTGTCTTTCAGTTCTTCCAATAACTGTGTATGTGTCGCCTCTTCTTTGGTTTGTCTCAAAACACGTGAATTTCTTTGAAAACATGTGTCTTGTTTCCTCCAGGGGCTTTGGTAGTGTTAATGCTTTCGCTGCCCTTGCACGTTGCCAGGAGGCAAGCAATTTCTTCAAAGAATTCCAAAGAAGATCGAGCCTTCTCATAGCGATGATGAGTCGAGAGAAAGAAGAAAGTTCGACAAGTGAGAGTGATTCCTGGCAAGACCAGGTTTTTTCGGGAAGTGGTTCGGTGAGTTTCGTGCTTCTTTTCTCTCTTCTTTCGTTTATTCTTTTTGAAAAATGTCTAACTCGAGTTCGCGGGAGGAATCCGATTCGGAGGATGATTTCGGGGTAGAGGCACACGAAAACTTGCCTTTGGTGACCACCGCTGGTGACTTGGAGATGGGCGTTAGCCAATTGCAGGGCACGAGATGTGGCTCAAACGGCGGATGATTCTCTCGATGGTTGTTGCCGTAGACATGGAGGAAGACCTTTGCGGGTCGTGAGGCCAGGGTGCAGGCGCCATTTTGATCCCCCGTACTTGGTTCCTTATCCAGGTCATGTCTTTGGTTGGCGGCTTCGGCGTGTTGGCTAAGCACGAGGCGTTGTACACCAGAATCTGGGAGAAATACGGACATATGGCCACAACCAAGAAAGTCACTAGTCGATTTGCACTGGTTAAGCGTGTGGAAGAGGCTTTATCTTCCATCGAGGATATGCGTGAGGTGACTGGTCACACCATTTCTGAAGACGTTATTGCCGACTGGGAGCACCATCGCGACGTGTGCGTAGAAAGGAGTTCAACACTTCGTGGTTTGTCGAAGGCCTTGCTGAGATCCAAAAGTTGAAAGATGTGGCAATCGAAAGTGTAACACCCCGTGCTTTTAGCATGGCGCATGCTAAAAGATGCGCCATTTGCTTGTGATGAAGCTTCATCCAAAGCTTCCTTTGCATGGTGAGATGCATTTGGCCCTAGGCCATATCTGGTGCCAAGTAAGGCACATCGCATATGCATATTGGCTAAGGCCAATATGGCATTGGTTGGAAGCTACATTGGCCAAGAGACAATCTTGCATCAAATGATGCATTAGGTCAGTTGGGTAGATGACCTTGAAAATGGACGGCCAACATGGCCGGACATCGGGATGGCAGTGGACGGCCAACATGGCCGGACATCGGGTTGGCAGTGGACGGCCAACATGGCCGGACATCGGGTTGGCAGTGGACGGCCAACATGGCCGGACATCGGGTTGGCAGTGGACGGCCAACATGGCCGGACATCGGGTTGGCAGTGGACGGCCAACATGGCCGGACATCGGAGTTGGCATTGGTAGTGACCAGCCATCTTGGCCGGTTATGCAGGAAAATACATGGCATCGGCCATGAATAGTAAACGGGGAGTTGATGAAATATTTTTGGTCCCCTTTCCATACTTGTAGAAATTCCATTAAGACATATATAGGGAGGGGTAGTTGGTTGAAGGTGCATATGCGGACTATGTACCAAGTAAGCTTCATAGCTTAGCCGGAAGAGTATAAATGATGCCTAAGGCTCATTTATAGTTACGTAGCCTCGCGAAGAGGGCATTTGATGCTTAGGCATCGTTATGCCATATTGCGGACCAAACATGCATCACTTGGATGCATTTCGACGGAACGGCCTATACGGACTAGGCCATTTCCATTATTGCTTGGCCACGGCCATGCAAACGAGTTGGCTTAAGTTTCGTCCCTTCGTTGATGAACTACGGTCTGTGCTTGATCCCTTTAGAGTAGGGAAGGGTACGAGGCAGCCGCAATGAGTTGCAGCATTGCCGGTCCAGCACTTTGTCGCTCATATCATCTAATTCGGAGATGATTGCGACATTCTGGCCCCTCATATCATCTAAGCTCGGTAGCTCGACGCCGAGAGATAATTGTGGCCATTCTTGATGAGGCTTAGTTGCATGCCAGCAAGTGGATGCTCATACTTCCTATCAAGCTACAAAGAGCAAGCTATAGCCTATCTGGAGGCGAAAAACCCGAAAGTCGTAATTTAGCTCAAGAGGAGTCCATTTTGATGGGAAACGACCCAAAGATCAAAACATGTGGATCTAAAGATCCACATGGTCACCACAATTTAGCCAAATTCCATCGTTTAGAGCCTCAAAAGGCCGTTTTTGCCGTATTAAGCAAGTTTTGCTTTCCTTAATAAACCCGCATGGAACAAGGGTAAGTTGGAATGGTGTGGAAGCTAAGTTAGATGCATCATGCTCCATGAGCATGCTTGCAAGGGCAATTGAACGTGCATTTTGCCTAGCTTTGAGGCCCGGATCGTAGATTCATCATCATGGCGCATCGGGGAAGTTACGGCCTGCGGGGCAACGCGCCAAAGGCGTAATTTTCCGGTCCGTCACAGATGGTATCAGAGCAAGTTCCGAGAAAACTCTAGGGACTTGTGCGGGGTGGACTCATTAGCGAGTATTTTCCATCATGGAAACTTAAAGTTGGAGAGTAGGCCAACTTCTGCGCGGGAAAGAGTTTGTAATAGCTGGACCAGTTACTTTGCAAATCGAGTTGAGCTTGTATAAGTCTTGGTGAGTTTGCCAGTGCCTTTATGGCACCCCGCCTACGAGCATCCGGAAGACCGTGCGGGACGGTGGGTAGACAATGGGACCGATCATCCCCACACGTTGGCACCGGCCAAGGGTGTGCGTTGTCAGCCCGGCCAGCATCCCACTTACGAGTGGCAACCCGGTAAATCCGTCGGGGACGGTGGCTTGCATCCAACTCGCACTGGCATTAGAGATTGGTCCTCACAAAGTGTTGCGTTAGGTTTTGCTTTGTCATTTCGATGACATCTTCCAACCTTGTGAACTTTAGGGACTTCTGAGTGCGTAGTATGGGATGCGCATTCAGGATACCTTGTCGAGATATCCTCTTGGCACTGGCCAATTGCGATTCTTGGTTTTGTTGTGGGCACTTTTGGATTCCTGGGCAGGTGGTATGGGACATGTGCTCAGAATGTCTAAACTGTTGTTCATGACAACTTGAAGAAACCCGTGATTTCTGAGCATCGGGTATAGGACTTTTGCTCAGGAAATCCAACTCAAAGAGATTGTCCGCAATAGTTTTGGTTTTGAATTTCGGGGACGAAA
The DNA here is from genome assembly GCA_023531295.1 of Papaver armeniacum. Lineage (NCBI taxonomy): Eukaryota > Viridiplantae > Streptophyta > Magnoliopsida > Ranunculales > Papaveraceae > Papaver > Papaver armeniacum. The sequence continues at coordinate 89,489 of JAJJWW010003258.1, forward strand.
TTCTTTGAAGGGTGTGATAATGTAACACCCAGAGTGTTTTTAGCATGGCGCATGCTAAAAGATGCGCCATTTGCTTGTGATGAAGCTTCATCCAAAGCTTCCTTTGCATGGTGAGATGCATTTGGCCCTAGGCCATATCTGGTGCCAAGTAAGGCACATCGCATATGCATATTGGCTAAGGCCAATATGGCATTGGTTGGAAGCTACATTGGCCAAGAGACAATCTTGCATCAAATGATGCATTAGGTCAGTTGGGTAGATGACCTTGAAAATGGACGGCCAACATGGCCGGACATCGGGTGGGAAGTGGACGGCCAACATGGCCGGACATCGGGTTGGCAGTGGACGGCCAACATGGCCGGACATCGGGTTGAGCGGTGGACGGCCAACATGGCCGGACATCGGTTGGTGATGGACGGCCAACATGGCCGGACATCGGAGTTGGCATTGGTAGTGACCAGCCATCTTGGCCGGTTATGCAGGAAAATACATGGCATCGGCCATGAATAGTAAACGGGGAGTTGATGAAATATTTTTGGTCCCCTTTCCATACTTGTAGAAATTCCATTAAGACATATATAGGGAGGGGTAGTTGGTTGAAGGTGCATATGCGGACTATGTACCAAGTAAGCTTCATAGCTTAGCCGGAAGAGTATAAATGATGCCTAAGGCTCATTTATAGTTACGTAGCCTCGCGAAGAGGGCATTTGATGCTTAGGCATCGTTATGCCATATTGCGGACCAAACATGCATCACTTGGATGCATTTCGACGGAACGGCCTATACGGACTAGGCCATTTCCATTATTGCTTGGCCACGGCCATGCAAACGAGTTGGCTTAAGTTTCTGTCCCTTCGTTGATGAACTACGGTCTGTGCTTGATCCCTTTAGAGTAGGGAAGGGTACGTAGGCAGCCGCAATGAGTTGCAGCATTGCCGGTCCAGCACTTTGTCGCTCATATCATCTAATTCGGAGATGATTGCGACATTCTGGCCCCTCATATCATCTAAGCTCGGTAAGCTCGACGCCAGAGATCATTGTGGCCATTCTTGATGAGGCTTAGTTGCATGCCAGCAAGTGGATGCTCATACTTCCTATCAAGCTACAAAGAGCAAGCTATAGCCTATCTGGAGGCGAAAAACCCGAAAGTCGTAATTTAGCTCAAGAGGAGTCCATTTTGATGGGAAACGACCCAAAGATCAAAACATGTGGATCTAAAGATCCACATGGTCACCACAATTTAGCCAAATTCCATCGTTTAGAGCCTCAAAAGGCCGTTTTTGCCGTATTAAGCAAGTTTTTGCTTTCCTTAATAAACCCTTTGCGGAACAAGGGTAAGTTGGAATGGTGTGGAAGCTAAGTTAGATGCATCATGCTCCATGAGCATGCTTGCAAGGGCAATTGAACGTGCATTTTGCCTAGCTTTGAGGCCCGGATCGTAGATTCATCATCATGGCGCATCGGGGAAGTTACGGCCTGCGGGGGCAACGCGCCAAAGGCGTAATTTTCCGGTCAAGTCACAGATGGTATCAGAGCAAGTTCCGAGAAAACTCTAGGGACTTGTGCGGGGTGGACTCATTAGCGAGTATTTTCCATCATGGAAACTTAAAGTTGGAGAGTAGGCCAACTTCTGCGCGGGAAAGAGTTTGTAACTGCTGGGCTAGTTACTTTGCAAATCGAGTTGAGCTTGTATAAGTACTGTGAGTTTGCCAGGCCTTTATGGCACCCCGCTTACGAGCATCCGGAAGACCGTCTGGGACGGTGGGTAGACAATGGGACTGATCATCCCCACACGTTGGCACTGGCCAAGGGTGTGCGTTGTCAGGCCCGGCTAGCATCCCACTTACGAGTGGCAACCCGGTAAATCCGTCAGGGACGGTGGCTTGCATCCAACCGCACCGGCATTAGAGATTGGTCCTCACAGTGTTGCGTTAGGTTTTGCTTTGTCATTTCGATGACATCTTCCAACCTTGTGAACTTTAGGGACTTCTGAGTGCGTAGTATGGGATGCGCATTCAGGATACCTTGTCGAGATATCCTCTTGGCACTGGCCAATTGCGATTCTTGGTTTTGTTGTGGGCACTTTTGGATTCTCGGGGGTGGTATGGGACATGTGCTCGGAATGTCTAAACCGTTGTTCATGACAACTTGAAGAAACCCGTGATTTCTGAGCATCGGGTATAGGACTTTTGCTCAGGAAATCCAACTCAAAGAGATTGTCCGCAATAGTTTTGGTTTTGAATTTCGGGGACGAAATTCTTTGAAGGGTGTGATAATGTAACACCCCGTGTTTTTAGCATGGCGCATGCTAAAAGATGCGCCATTTGCTTGTGATGAAGCTTCATCCAAAGCTTCCTTTGCATGGTGAGATGCATTTGGCCCTAGGCCATATCTGGTGCCAAGTAAGGCACATCGCATATGCATATTGGCTAAGGCCAATATGGCATTGGTTGGAAGCTACATTGGCCAAGAGACAATCTTGCATCAAATGATGCATTAGGTCAGTTGGGTAGATGACCTTGAAAATGGACGGCCAACATGGCCGGACATCGGGTTGGCAGTGGACGGCCAACATGGCCGGACATCGGGTTGGCAGTGGACGGCCAACATGGCCGGACATCGGGTTGGCAGTGGACGGCCAACATGGCCGGACATCGGGTTGGCAGTGGACGGCCAACATGGCCGGACATCGGAGTTGGCATTGGTAGTGACCAGCCATCTTGGCCGGTTATGCAGGAAAATACATGGCATCGGCCATGAATAGTAAACGGGAGTTGATGAAATATTTTTGGTCCCCTTTCCATACTTGTAGAAATTCCATTAAGACATATATAGGGAGGGGTAGTTGGTTGAAGGTGCATATGCGGACTATGTACCAAGTAAGCTTCATAGCTTAGCCGGAAGAGTATAAATGATGCCTAAGGCTCATTTATAGTTACGTAGCCTCGCGAAGAGGGCATTTGATGCTTAGGCATCGTTATGCCATATTGCGGACCAAACATGCATCACTTGGATGCATTTCGACGGAACGGCCTATACGGACTAGGCCATTTCCATTATTGCTTGGCCACGGCCATGCAAACGAGTTGGCTTAAGTTTCTGTCCCTTCGTGGATGAACTACGGTCTGTGCTTGATCCCTTTAGAGTAGGGAAGGGTACGTAGGCAGCCGCAATGAGTTGCAAAGCATTGCCGGGTCAAAGACTTTGTCGCTCATATCATCTAATTCGGAGATGATTGCGACATTCTGGCCCCTCATATCATCTAAGCTCGGTAGCTCGACGCCAGAGATCATTGTGGCCATTCTTGATGAGGCTTAGTTGCATGCCAGCAAGTGGATGCTCATACTTCCTATCAAGCTACAAAGAGCAAGCTATAGCCTATCTGGAGGCGAAAAACCCGAAAGTCGTAATTTAGCTCAAGAGGAGTCCATTTTGATGGGAAACGACCCAAAGATCAAAACATGTGGATCTAAAGATCCACATGGTCACCACAATTTAGCCAAATTCCATCGTTTAGAGCCTCAAAAGGCCGTTTTTGCCGTATTAAGCAAGTTTTTGCTTTCCTTAATAAACCCTTTGCGGAACAAGGGTAAGTTGGAATGGTGTGGAAGCTAAGTTAGATGCATCATGCTCCATGAGCATGCTTGCAAGGGCAATTGAACGTGCATTTTGCCTAGCTTTGAGGCCCTGGATCGTAGATTCATCATCATGGCGCATCGGGAAGTTACGGCTGCATGGGCAACGCGCCAAAGGCGTAATTTTCCGGTCCGTCACAGATGGTATCAGAGCAAGTTCCGAGAAAACTCTAGGGACTTGTGCGGGGTGGACTCATTAGCGAGTATTTTCCATCATGGAAACTTAAAGTTGGAGAGTAGGCCAACTTCTGCGCGGGAAAGAGTTTGTAACTGCTGGGCCAGTTACTTTGCAAATCGAGTTGAGCTTGTATAAGTACTGTGAGTTTGCCAGGCCTTTATGGCACCCCGCTTACGAGCATCCGGAAGACCGTCTGGGACGGTGGGTAGACAATGGGACTGATCATCCCCACACGTTGGCACTGGCCAAGGGTGTGCGTTGTCAGGCCCGGCTAGCATCCCACTTACGAGTGGCAACCGTGGAAATCCGTCGGGGACGGTGGCTTGCATCCAACCGCACCGGCATTAGAGATTGGTCCTCACGGTGTTGCGTTAGGTTTTGCTTTGTCATTTCGATGACATCTTCCAACCTTGTGAACCTTAGGGATTTCTGAGTGCGTAGTATGGGATGCGCATTCAGGATACCTTGTCGAGATATCCTCTTGGCACTGGCCAATTGCGATTCTTGGTTTTGTTGTGGGCACTTTTGGATTCCTGGGCAGGTGGTATGGGACATGAGCTCGGAATGTCTAAACCGTTGTTCATGACAACTTGAAGAAACCCGTGATTTCGAGCATCGGGTATAGGACTTTTGCTCAGAAATCCAACTCAAAGAGATTGTCCGCAATAGTTTTGGTTTTGAATTTCGGGGACGAAATTCTTTGAAGGGTGTGATAATGTAACACCCGTGTTTTTAGCATGGCGCATGCTAAAAGATGCGCCATTTGCTTGTGATGAAGCTTCATCCAAAGCTTCCTTTGCATGGTGAGATGCATTTGGCCCTAGGCCATATCTGGTGCCAAGTAAGGCACATCGCATATGCATATTGGCTAAGGCCAATATGGCATTGGTTGGAAGCTACATTGGCCAAGAGCCAATCTTGCATCAAATGATGCATTAGGTCAGTTGGGTAGATGACCTTGAAAATGGACGGCCAACATGGCCGGACATCGAGTTGCGTGGACGCCAACATGGCGGACATCGGGTTGGCAGTGGACGGCCAACATGGCCGGACATCGGGTTGGCACTGGACGGCCAACATGGCCGGACATCGGGTTGGCATTGGACGGCCAACATGGCCGGACATCGGAGTTGGCATTGGTAGTGACCAGCCATCTTGGCCGGTTATGCAGGAAAATACATGGCAACGGCCATGAATAGTAAACGGGGAGTTGATGAAATATTTTTGGTCCCCTTTCCATACTTGTAGAAATTCCATTAAGACATATATAGGGAGGGGTAGTTGGTTGAAGGTGCATATGCGGACTATGTACCAAGTAAGCTTCATAGCTTAGTTTAGGAAGAGTATAAATGATGCCTAAGGCTCATTTATAGTTACGTAGCCTCGCGAAGAGGGCATTTGATGCTTAGGCATCGTTATGCCATATTGCGGACCAAACATGCATCACTTGGATGCATTTCGTGAATTTAACCTATACGGACTAGGCCATTACCATTATTGCTTGGCCACGGCCATGCAAACGAGTTGGCTTAAGTTTCTGTCCCTTTGTTGATGAACTACGGTCTGTGCTTGATCCCTTTAGAGTAGGGAAGGGTACGTAGGCAGCCGCAATGAGTTGCAAAGATTGCCGGTCCAAAGACTTTGTCGCTCATATCATCTAATTCGGAGATGATTGCGACATTCTCGCCCCTCATATCATCTAAGCTCGGTAGCTCGACGCCGAGAGATCATTGTGGCCATTCTTGATGAGGCTTAGTTGCATGCCAGCAAGTGGATGCTCATACTTCCTATCAAGCTACAAAGAGCAAGCTATAGCCTATCCGGGAGGCGAAAAACCCGAAAGTCGTAATTTAGCTCAAGAGGAGTCCATTTTGATGGGAAACGACCCAAAGATCAAAACATGTGGATCTAAAGATCCACATGGTCACCACAATTTAGCCAAATTCCATCGTTTAGAGCCTCAAAAGGCCGTTTTTGCCGTATTAAGCAAGTTTTTGCTTTCCTTAATAAACCCTTTGCGGAACAAGGGTAAGTTGGAATGGTGTGGAAGCTAAGTTAGATGCATCATGCTCCATGAGCATGCTTGCAAGGGCAATTGAACGTGCATTTTGCCTAGCTTTGAGGCCCGGATCGTAGATTCATCATCATGGCGCATCGGGGAAGTTACGGCCTGCGGGGCAACGCGCCAAAGGCGTAATTTTCCGGTCCGTCACAGAAATGTAACACCCCGTGTTTTTAGCATGGCGCATGCTAAAAGATGCGCCATTTTCTTGTGATGAAGCTTCATCCAAAAGCTTCCTTTGCATGGTGAGATGCATTTGGCCCTGGGCCATATATGGTGCCAAGTAAGGCACATCGCATATGCATATTGGCTAAGGCCAATATGGCATTGGTTGGAAGCTACATTGGCCAAGAGCCAATCTTGCATCAAATGATGCATTAGGTCGATTGGGTAGATGACCTTGGAAGAGGACGGCCAACATGGCCGGACATCGAGTTGGCGATGGACGCCAACATGGCCGGACATCGGGTTGGCAAAGTGGACGGCCAACATGGCCGTACATCGGGTTGGAAGAGGACGGCCAACATGGCGGACATCGGGTTGGCGGAGAGGACGGCCAACATGGCCGGACATCGGGTTGGCAGAGTACGGCCAACATGGCCGGATATCGGGAAAATACATGGCAACGGCCATGAATAGTAAACGGGGAGTTGATGAAATATTTTTGGTCCCCCAAATTGAGTTCTAAAAATGTCAAATTAACATATATAGGGAGGGGTAGTTGGTTGAAGGTGCATATGCGGACTATGTACCAAGTAAGCTTCATAGCTTAGCTTAGGAAGAGTATAAATGATGCCTAAGGCTCATTTATAGTTGCGTAGCCTCGCGAAGAGGGCATTTGATGCTTAGGCATCATTATGCCATATTGCGGACCAAACATGCATCACTTGGATGCATTCCGACGGAACGGCCTATACGGACTAGGCCATTTCCATTATTGCTTGGACACGGCCATGCAAACGAGTTGGCTTAAGTTTCGTCCCTTCGTGATGAACTACGGTCCGTGCTTGATCCCTTTAGAGTAGGGAAGGGTACGTAGGCAGCCGCAATGAGTTGCGGCATTGCCGGTCCAAAGACGTTGGCCCCTCATATCATCTAAGCTTGGTAGCTCGACGCAAGAGATGATTGTGGCCAGACTTGATGAGGCTTAGTTGCATGCCAGTAAGTGGATGCTCATACTTCCTATCAAGTTATGAAGAGATGGTAAGCGAGTTAACGTGGGAAAATGGCAAGGGCTTGGTGTGGCCTACGCTAAAGTCTAAGGCTTATGCCTGGACAATGACGGATGCTCAGCTAACTAGGGAATTCAGTGATGAATTCCCTATGTAAAGGCAAAGCCAGAGATGCATGAAAAATGCATTGGCATTGGCCTTATGGCCGTAAACCCTTTTGCGGGACAAGGGAAAGTCGGAACGGTGTGGAAGCTAAGTTAGCTGCGTCATGCTCCATGAGCATGCTTGCAAGGGCAAATGGACGTGCATTTGCCTAGCTTTGAGGCCCGGATCGTAGCTTCATCATGGCGCACCGGGGGAGTTACGGCCTGCGGGGCAACGCGCCAAAGGCGTAATTTTCCGGTCCGTCACAGATGGTATCAGAGCAAGTTCCGAGAAAACTCTAGGGACTTGTGCGGAGTGGACTCATTGGCGAGTATTTTCCTTGATGAAAACTTAAAGTTGGAGAGTAGGCCAACTTCTGCGCGGGAAAGAGTTTGTAATCTTGAGCCGTTACTTTACAAATCGAGTTGAGCTTGTATAAGTCCGTGAGTTTGCCAGGCCTCTCGTGGCACCCCGCTTACGAGCATCCGAAGACCGTGCGGGACGGTGGGTAGACAATGGGACCGATCATCCCCACACGTTGGCACTGGCCAAGGGTGTGCGTTGTCGCCCGGCTAGCATCCCACTTACGAGTGGCAACCCAGAACTGTCGGGGACGGTGGCTTGCATCCAACCGCACCGGCATTAGAGATTGGTCCTCACGGTGTTGCGTTGAGTTTTGCCTTGTCATTTCGATGACATCTTTCAACTTGTGAACCTTAGGGATTCCCGGGTGGTAGTATGGGATGCTATCTAGGATACCTTGTCGAGATATCCTCTTGGCAATCGGCCAATTGCGATTCTTGTTTTGTTGTGGGCACTTTTTGGATTCCCGGGTAGGTGGTATGGGACATGTGCTCGAGAAGGTCTAAATTGTTGTTCATGACGACTTGAAGAAACCCGTGATTTCGAGCACGGTATGGGACTTTTGCTCAGAAATCCAACTCAAGAGATTGTCCACAATAGCTTTGGTTTTGAATTTCGGGGACGAAATTCTTTGAAGGGTGTGATAATGTAACACCCCGTGTTTTTAGCATGGCGCATGCTAAAAGATGCGCCATTTTCTTGTGATGAAGCTTCATCCAAAAGCTTCCTTTGCATGGTGAGATGCATTTGGCCCTGGGCCATATATGGTGCCAAGTAAGGCACATCGCATATGCATATTGGCTAAGGCCAATATGGCATTGGTTGGAAGCTACATTGGCCAAGAGCCAATCTTGCATCAAATGATGCATTAGGTCAGTTGGGTAGATGACCTTGGCAGAGGACGGCCAACATGGCCGGACATCGGGTTGGCAGTGGACGGCCAACATGGCCGGACATCGGGTTGGCAGTGGACGGCCAACATGGCCGTACATCGGGTTGGAAGAGGACGGCCAACATGGCCGGACATCGGGTTGGCAGAGGACGGCCAACATGGCCGGACATCGGGTTGGCAGAGTACGGCCAACATGGCCGGATATCGGGAAAATACATGGCAACGGCCATGAATAGTAAACGGGGAGTTGATGAAATATTTTTGGTCCCCCAAATTGAGTTCTAAAAATGTCAAATTAACATATATAGGGAGGGGTAGTTGGTTGAAGGTGCATATGCGGACTATGTACCAAGTAAGCTTCATAGCTTAGCCGGAAGAGTATAAATGATGCCTAAGGCTCATTTATAGTTGCGTAGCCTCGCGAAGAGGGCATTTGATGCTTAGGCATCATTATGCCATATTGCGGACCAAACATGCATCACTTGGATGCATTCCGACGGAACGGCCTATACGGACTAGGCCATTTCCATTATTGCTTGGACACGGCCATGCAAACGAGTTGGCTTAAGTTTCTGTCCCTTCGTGATGAACTACGGTCTGTGCTTGATCCCTTTAGAGTAGGGAAGGGTACGAGGCAGCCGCAATGAGTTGCAAAGATTGCGGCCCAAAGACGTTGGCCCCTCATATCATCTAAGCTTGGTAGCTCGACGCAAGAGATGATTGTGGCCAGACTTGATGAGGCTTAGTTGCATGCCAGTAAGTGGATGCTCATACTTCCTATCAAGTTATGAAGAGATGGTAAGCGAGTTAACGTGGGAAAATGGCAAGGGCTTGGTGTGGCCTACGCTAAAGTCTAAGGCTTATGCCTGGACAATGACGGATGCTCAGCTAACTAGGGAATTCAGTGATGAATTCCCTATGTAAAGGCAAAGCCAGAGATGCATGAAAAATGCATTGGCATTGGCCTTATGGCCGTAAACCCTTTTGCGGGACAAGGGAAAGTCGGAACGGTGTGGAAGCTAAGTTAGCTGCGTCATGCTCCATGAGCATGCTTGCAAGGGCAAATGGACGTGCATTTGCCTAGCTTTGAGGCCCGGTTCGTAGCTTCATCATGGCGCACCGGGGAGTTACGGCCTGCGGGGCAACGCGCCAAAGGCGTAATTTTCCGGTCCGTCACAGAAAGCCTTTCCGCCGAGGAGATTGCACGACAGGAGGTGGAACTCGAAGAGCTTTCCAAGATGTTGACTATGAAGAGAGCGGCTCTTGAAGATGCAAAGTTGACTTTCTCCAAGAAGAGCAGACTTCTGTTGGATAATTTTCCTTGAACGTTTCTCTGCTAAACTTTCATTTAGGTTTTTTTTTTTTTTTTTTTTTTTGAAAGACATATTGGATGTCTGGTTCAAAGCTTGACCTTTGATAGGCAGCTGGTAGCTTTTAGGGTATTGGATTATTTCTGGGATGAATGGTTTTGATAATATGACTCTGATTAGGTTTTTGGGAAAGGAATATTGCTTTTATGAAAGTGTGTGCTAGCAATAGGCACAAAAATCAGTAGTATGACGGTTTTACTAAGAACCTAAAAATAGATCGTATATCTTGTACGTCTAAATTTACTCACTTCATAGGTTTTGTGAACACGCCCCTCTCCGTGTAAAGGCGGCTTTGTTGGTAGCATCGCCGTTAGTCCCCAATTCTTTGGTAGCGTATTGCGAGTCCCAGGTTTTCGGTGTAGTTTTAACAATCGATAACCGGTTTGTCCAGCGGTTGAGTCGGACTAAGTCGCAAGTCCCCAATCGCAGGTAGCATCTTCAACGAGTCCCAGTTTTCTCGTGTAATTTTTGCAAATCGTAAACGGTCGTTCGGTAGTTGAGTCGGATCGAGTCGCCTTCCCCTACCATCTTGACATCCGGGTCGAAGAACGAGATCTGCCCGACATTGTAGCCGATATATCAATCCTCCCGCTCGTGGTCGCCAATTGTTTATGGGTAAAAATCGTTTCTGCCGATTTCGGTAAATTCGGTAGCTGAGTGAGAAACGGTTCAAACCCTAAACAAATGTGCCGCACGTGAGCACTTTATAGATTCGAGAGATCAAATGCATAAGTCCCGGCCTAAACCAAGAAATGGCCGTTCCGGACTTGCTTCGGTCACAAAGTGGAGGAGAAGGGTTGATTTGGGGAGGAAGCAAAGAAAGGTGTTGAGACCAGAATAGTTGGGAGAGTAGTGTCTCGACTTGTATCAGAAAGTGGAAGCTTCGGAAGCTTGCAAGAGATGAAAGCTTTTTGGAGAGCTTGCAAAGTTGCCTTTTCTGAGAGTGTAGTATTTTTCTCCTGACCGAGACTTGTTGTCCGGGGTGGAAATAGGTAAGACCTATTTATACAAGTCGAGATTGAAACGTACTGGCCTCATGAAGGAAGAGAGTAAAGGGTGAAATAATGGGAGGAGGTGGTAACCGCATGGTGTTAATGGGTGAAAACGTTTTCACCATTATTTCCTCATTTATTTGACCGCTTTATTCCTTTTCACGCTTTCTTAATGTGAGCGTAGTGTACGCTGCAAGCTGTGACCGCCAAACCAAAACCCTGGAAAGCATCCCCAGTTTGTGTTGATATCTCGTTGGTTGCACCTTGAGTGCAAGTGGCGCGTGTGGCATGTGCCATTGGCATGTGCGGAATGCCCTTGTTGCGGGTTGTACTTCGAGCGCAAGTGGCAATGCCAGAGCTGCTAGTGGCGTGTGTGGCATGTGCGGAATGCCTTGGTGGTAAGTTGTACGTTGAGTGTAAGTGGCAATGGCGAGCTGCTAGTGGCGTGTGTGGCATGTGCCAATGGCATGTGCGGAATGCCTTGGTGGTAGGTTGCACGTTGAGTGTAAGTGGCAATGCCAGAGCTGCTAGTGGCGTGTGTGGCATGTGCCAATGGCATGTGCGGAATGCCTTGGTGGTAGGTTGCACGGTTTGCAAGTTAGGCTACCAGCGTGTGTGTTTGGCATGTGACAATGGCATGTGCGGAATGCCTTGGTGGTAGGTTGCAAGGTTTGCAAGTTAGGCTACCAGCGTGTGTGTTTGGCATGTGCCAATGGCATGTGCGGAATGCCTTGGTGGTAGGTTGCAAGGTTTGCAAGTTAGGCTACCAGCGTATGTGTTTGGCATGTGCCAATGGCATGCGTGGCCGTTAGGGCCATGGCCTTGGTAAGAAAAGCTACCAGCGAGCATGTTGGCATGTGCCAATGGCATGCGTGGTCGTTAGGGCCGTGGCCTTGGTAGGAAAAGCTACCGGCGAGCATGTTGGCATGTGCCAATGACATGCGTGGTCTGTTAGGGCCGTGGCCTTGGTAAGAAAAGCTACCGGCGAGCATGTTGGCATGTGCCAATGGCATGCGTGGCCGTTAGGGCCGTAGCCTTGGTAGGAAAAGCTACCAGCGAGCATGTTGGCATGTTCCAATGGCATGCGTGTCCGACTTGGCCTAGGTTGCATGGTTTGTAAACCTAGGGCGCTACATTTGGCATGCGCCAATGGCATAGCGGCTTGGAAATATGGCTTGTGGTACGTGTTGGCATGTGCCAATGGCACGTACGGCCATGTTGACCTAGTTGCACGTTTTGCAAGCCTAGGGCGCTATATTTGGCATGCGCCAATGGCATAACGGCTTGAAGTATGGCTTGTGGTACGTGTTGGCATGTGCCAATGGCACGTACGGCCATGTTGGCCTAGTTGCACGTTTTGCAAGCCTAGGGCGCTATATTTGGCATGCGCCAATGGCATAGCGGCTTGGAAATATGGCTTGTGGTACGTGTTGGCATGTGCCAATGGCACGTACGGCCATGTTGACCTAGTTGCACGTTTTGCAAGCCTATGGCGCTATATTTGGCATGCGCCAATGGCATAGCGGCTTGGAAGTATGGCTTGTGGTACGTGTTGGCATGTGCCAATGGCACGTTCGGCCATGTTGGCCTAGTTGCACGTTTTGCAAGCCTAAGGCGCTATATTTGGCATGCGCCAATGGCATAGCGGCTTGGAAGTATGGCTTGTGGTACGTGTTGGCATGTGCCAATGGCACGTACGGCCATGTTGACCTAGTGCACGTTTTGCAAGCCTAGGGCGCTATATTTGGCATGCGCCAATGGCATAGCGGCTTGGAAGTATGGCTTGTGGTACGTGTTGGCATGTGCCAATGGCACGTACGGCCATGTTGACCTAGTTGCACGTTTTGCAAGCCTAGGGCGCTATATTTGGCATGTGCCAATGGCATAGCGGCTTAGTTTGGCATGGTTTCCAATGAGTGTGATATGTAGTTTGGTTTTGGCGTCCATTTGCCATGCGTGTGTGCGGTTTGTTTTTGGCGTTGTTGCCGTGTGCGGCTTGGTTGCCATGGTGCGCAGTGTGCGGTTTGGTTTGGCATTGTTGCCATGGTGCGCAGTGTGCGGCTTGGTTTGGCATTGTTTCCATGGTGCGCAGTGTGCGGCTTGGTTTGGCATTGTTGCCATGGTGCGCAGTGTGCGGCTTAGTTTGGCATTGTTGCCATGGTGCGCAGTGTGCGGCTTGGTTTGGCATTGTTGCCATGGTGCGCATGCAGCGGCTTGGTTTGGCATTGTTGCCATGGTGCGCAGTGTGCGGCTTGGTTTGGCATTGTTGCCATGGTGCGCAGTATGCGGCTTGGTTTGGCATTGTTGCCATGGTACGCAGTGTGCGGCTTGGTTTGGCATTGTTGCCATGGTGCGCAGTGTGCGGCTTGGTTTGGCATTGTTGCCATGGTGCGCAGTGTGCGGCTTAGTTTGTCATTGTTGCCATGGTGCGCAGTGTGCGGCTTGGTTTTGGAATTAGGGTTCTGTGTCGAAAACCCTAATCTGGTATTTTGAAAAAAAATACCCCTATTAATTATTTACACCTGAGTTAAATGCTCTTAGTTAATGTGTTGCGGGTAACACTAGGTCATGGGGTTTTACGATTTTACCCCTTGTTTAAAAACCACCATCAACACCTATATATGTATATAAATATAAAAATGTCATATACAACACCCCAAGCAAACATTTTAAAAATTCCTAAATGATCCATAGTATGTTTCTAGAACTATATAAATGCCCTTAATTTAACGGGTGTGGATGTCCAACGGATTTTCATAGTTGCATCCAGGCCCGATCCGTTATCCGTTGGATTTCAAATATTACATCCGCATCCAATCCATTACCGAATGGTCCGGGCATCCATCCGCAAAAGAACGGTTGGTCCCGGTTAAATCCGCGGATTACGGGCCAAATGCTCACCCCTATCATAATGCTTTTTCCCACCGTGTAACAACGACATGTCCAGTATGATACACTGGTTTGGTTTAAAGTTTAAACACCCAAGTAGAATGGAAACTATGCTTGTTAAACTCTAAGTATACACAAGTGTTGAGTGTTAAATAAGATCTTCCCCCCTCCAAAAAAATTAGGGGCGACTTTTTTATTCCCAACCCATATACACCGTTAAGGGATGTCCAAAAACGCAGAGAATACGTTAATGCCCTTACATAATCGGAAGCTATTTTGTGCCCGATTTTTATAAAGCAATCGGAAGCTTAGTAACGATATTATACTACCGATTAATATCGATTTTGTGCCAAACTCGTATCTGGCTTCTATAACAATCGGTAGGAAAAAGAACCTCACGAGACTACCGATTGTTAAAGTATAGAAATAATAAATCTTTAGAATTTTGCAATGGTGAAATTTGGGGCTCCTATATAATCGGACGAATAAAAAAAATATCTAAGCTAACGATTTAGGGCATCCCATAATCGGGATGGTAAAAGTAACAATTCCTACCGATTATGGTAGATTTCAAATTTCCTCCAATGAAGGATTATAGAAAAAACTCATTTTGGGGCAACCTATAATCGGGAGGTTAAGTAATCTATTTATCTTTCGATTATGGCTACATCCAAAAGACGAACCAAATGGTTATGGTCGGCTCTGTACCTTCGAAACTATGGAATTTGGCAAAGGTTCAATTTGGGGCTTCCAATAATCGGTAGGTTATAAGTAACCCCCTCTACCGATTTTGGGATACTCAACAATCGGTAGATAATGAGGTGGTATTACCTACCGATTAATAATCGTTCGATAGATAAAACCAATGTCAAACTAAATTCATTTCATTTTTTTCTTTTCAACTTCAACTCCTCTTCTCCTCCTCCGATTGCAGAGAGGAAAACTTTCCCCCTCGTTCAACTTCGCTATACATCGTTAATCGTCGAATCGAATCATCGTCGATTATTCTCTATAAAGATGAAAGAAAAGGAACATAAGAAAGCTCGAACCAAAAACGTAGTGCGCGGTGAGGATCCGAATATTGGATTGCATGCCCGTAATAAAGAGGTTTTAACTCACGAACCCGATGAACACGAAGAAGATGAAGTCCCTGATGTAGGCGATACTGATAGCCAAACTCTCAGGCAAATTGAAATGGCGCCGATTAGGTAATATTCTACCATTAATTTGGTTTATATTGCTTCAATTCGACGAATCTATGTTTTTTTTTTTAGGGTTTTCGGTTATTACCCAGATTCGGTAGGTTAGTTATTGTTTTAAACTTCCGATTGTGGTCGAATTCTTCATTTCACAAGAACATTTGTCATATTCGGGTGGTAAATATTTAGGTTGCCTACCGATTATAGAACGTTTTTCATTACTGAGGCCTAAATCGATCATAATCGGAAGTTAATTGTGTTTTTGCCTTCCGAATATACTAGGGAAGAACAAGCATTAGAGACGCAATAATCGGGTGATATATTTTGTAATTTCCTTCCGATTGTTTAGGCTGAACCACTTGAGTAATTTCCGGACACAAAGTGATGAATATTCGGTAGAAATTAGTTTTGTGAGGCTTCCGATTTTGATGCATTCGGAAGGGTGGACTTTTTATGACTTTCGATTATTGGTATTCGGAGGGTTATGTTGAAATTGAGCTTCCGATTATTGTGTGTAGATATGTATATTCGAACACCAAAAATTTTCTTTTGTTTCCGATTATACGTATTCGGTAGCTTAAGGTGAACTAATATTTACGATTGAGCGTAATCGGAGGCAATTGGTTAACTCAACCAACCGAATATGTATATTCGGGAGCGTTGGTTTTACATTAACTTCCGATTATATAGTTTACTAACCTGTTGTACTTTTTATTGTTGTTTTGGGATAGGCGAGGTAAAAAAATTGAAGATGCAATTGTCTCAGCTAGTGCAAGGAAGGAAAGGCGTCAGAACCTGACAGCTAGTGCAAGGAGAGCTAGGACTGCTAAAGCCGCTTCAAGTGCTCAAGATGGAACTCAACAAGCAAGTCAAGAAGGTGTCCAACCAAGTGCCCCTCAATCAGAACTGGTTCAAGAAGGTGTTAAACCAAGTGCCTCTCAATCACAACCAATTCAAGAAGGTGTTCAACCAAGTGCCTCTCAATCACAACCAGTTCAAGAAGGTGTTCAACCAAGTGCTCCACAATCACAACCAAAAATTCAACTAGAAGCACCTGAAGATAGAGTACCAGAAGTAGGACAAGGTAGTGGTGCGCAAGAAGAAGGAGAAGCCGAAAAGAAAAATCCTCCTCGAAAGAAAGCGAAACACCTTGTCCCACAAAGACTGAAGGTGCAGGATATTCCAGAAGGTGTAATCCTTGGGCTTACGGAGGATAGAGGACAATTGTTATTTGGATACAAAGACTCCTGGGCCAAAGAAATATATGAAACCGAGGTAATAATCGTTTCCATTTTATTTACCTATTATCTTTTTCTTCGTAATAGTTTTAAGGGTTATAGTTATAGTTTTAGGTTATTTTATTTATTTTTTTAACTTGTCATGTGTTTAATAGTATCATTCCGATGCGGTTCGTATACTCAAACCGACCGCCGCACCAACTAAAATGCTGGATTGGCCTTTGAAGGATGAATGTGAAAGGTTCAAGAGAATTATTGCAAATTCTGGGTTGGGTGATGCTGCGGAGAACTCTATGTTGGAACATGACCGGGTGGCTATATCGACGTTTATGGAGAGACTTTATCCTGAGACCGACACCTTCCATATGCCGTTTGGGGAGATGACGATTACCCCAGAGATGATGTTGTGCAGATTGTTAGATTCCCTGTCCATGGCAAAGGTGTTAGGGCTGAGTTCACAAAGCAGTTGGAATTGACCAAACTTTATGCTCTAACTAAAAAGTGTTTGGGTTGGGATGAAGAAACATCAACAACTGAGTTCAAAAGATGCATGAAGTATAGAACTAGACAGTTCAACATGGGTATTCTTATGGATATGTTCAAGGGCACCAAGGAAAAATAAGATAAAGGAACTTTAACGGATGAGCAAGTCAACCATGCGGCCACCGCATATCTCCTATGTGTATTGGGATGTGTCATTTTCCCCAATACCAGTGGCAATCGGGTCGACGCCAACCTTTTACAACTTCTGTATCGTCTCGATAAAGTGCATGAGTACTCTTGGGGCACGGCATGCCATGCGTGGTTGATGGAAGAGTTGAGAAAGGCGTCGAGCCTTGGAATTAGACAAGTGGCCGGAAACGTGAGTCTACTACAGGTATTGTTTATTAACTCTACATACTTGGTTATTTTTTTATTTTTCTACCATTGAAGAATCAATTTCCTAATACTTGCAAAAATGACAATATAGACATGGATCTACGACCACTTCCCTATCTTGGGATTGGCCATTGAAACCCGGCGTGGGCGAAAGGTGACCCTAGAGGAACAAAGTACGTATTCGATGACAACCATTCTAGGACGAAGGAGCAACAGATGATTCGTTTGAGGGAGATTTTGGACTCACTGAATGCCCAAGACGTATGCTTTCATCCATACAAGGAAGACCGAGCTGATGGACATATCGCTGGCCTGGCCCGATTTGGCCCTTTATTTTGGACCGTTGTGGCACCCTACAAGATATGTGATGTACAATGCTTCAAGGGTAATGCGACAACACGGTTTTGTACAATGTATACCAAAGGAGCAAATCCATGGAAATTTCACTTTGGATCTGGAGAACTACGAGTCTGAAAAAGATTCTATCACGGTGGTTTACAAGTGTACACCATCCTGTAATTTCCATTGGGATAGAAGGGCGCATTACTTGATCAACCAAGGAAGGGCAGCCAACCAAGGTTTTGAAAATGCTCCCAACTATATGGATTGGTACGGAATGTTTCTCATCTTCGTAATCCGTGATCTTAAAGCAAAGCCCGATTCGTACAAGAGTATCCTCAAAGAGAAACCTGCGGGTTTTGGTAGATTGGTACGTATTGTTTTATTAATTTAGTATAATATTATGGGTCAAAATAGAGTAATAACAACAGATGAGCAGGTTCAAGCGTTTGTCCAAATGGTGCACTGATTGCATAAAGTCCGGAGAGCCTGTGTCAATTGAGAAGATAAAAAAGCACCAAGAGTTGATTGATAACGTTGACAATGAGGAGTATGCATCTCAGTTCGGGGAAAAATTGCAAAAGAAACCTACAACCAAGGTGAAAAAAAGAACTCGGGCGTCATCGAGCACTCAAGTTGATGAAACCAATGATGATGTTGGTCCAAGTCGTAGAGGTAGTAAAGCTCGCAAAGTCAAAGCAAATAGGAAAAACTAAACTCTCGGTGTTTTGTTAACTTTATGGATAACTTTGTTTATGTCGGATTTAACTTTGTTTATGTCGGATTATGTCGTTTGTGTCGGATTATAAGTTGGTACGTTATGTTTATGGTTTGTGAATGGTTCGTTTTATGAATTATGAATGGTTTATTGCTATCATTATGCATTTAATGATGACTCGCAAGCGAATCACATGCAGAGATATGAAACTGTTGAATTTTATACAAATAATCGGAAGGTTACTTTATATACATAGCTCCCGATTCTGGGATATTACAATTTTATCATTAATCGGGAGCTATTTATATTATGTACCTACCGAATCTGGGGATTTTGCAAAAAAATATCAGATTCGGAAGATTATGAATTTCGTTGCCTACCGATTATGATTTGTGAACAATTTTGTTCTGTAACCAAACCACACCATATTCGGGAACTAATGTAACTTATTAAACTTCCGATTATTATCATCGGTAGTGTTAGTTTATATTATTCCTATGATTATTCTATGTGAAGAAAATTTTGTTTTCTGTATCCAAACAACACCATAATCGGGAACTAACATGTTTCCTTAGCCTCCGATTATGACACTCTAAATTCCCTTGTGATGTGTAACCAAACAACACCATATTCGGTAACGAGGTGAACTTCTTAAACTTCCGAATATAGTATTTGGTAGGTTTATTTTATATGTTTCCTTCGATTATGACAATGTGAAGAAAACTTTATTTTCTGTATCCAAACAACATAACATTCGGAAATTAAATTAACTCATAAAGTGTCCGATAATGGTAGCTTTGTAACCTATTGGTCTTCCGATTGTGACTACATCCAAGTTTTGGTGAATCTGGGGCCACTTATAATCGGTAGTGTTATAGGTTTGATAATCTACCGATTATGGCAGATTTCAAAATTTGGAAAAAAATGATTTTAGAAAAAACTCATTTTGGGGCAACCTATAATCGGTAGGTTGTGGAACCTATTTGGCTTACGATTATGGATACATCCAAATCACAAACCACATGGTTATGCCTGGCTCTGTACACTCAAAACCTATGGAATTTGGCAAGGGTTCGATCTGGGGCTCCTTTTAATCGGTAGGTTGTTAAGTTGTTAACTCTACCGATTATGGTATATTTCAAATTCCCTTACATGAAGGATTTTAGAAAAAAACTCATTTTGGGGCAACCCATAATCGGATGGTTTGGTAATATATTTAACTCCCGATTAACGCCGCATCCAAAACACGAACCAAGTGGTTATGGTGGTTGTGTACACTCAAAACCTATGAAATATGGCAAAGGTTGGATCAGGGCTCGTTATAATCGGTGGGTTATATAATTATATACCCTACCGATTATGGTAGATTTCAAAATTCATTACGTGAAGGATTTTAGAAAAAACTCATTTTGGGGCAACGTATAATCGGTAGTGTATGTAACCTATTAGGCTTCCGATTATGGCTACATCCACAGCTCAAGCCAAGTGGTTATGGTTGGCTTTGCACCCCTCAAAACCTATGGAATTTGGCCAAGGTTGAATATGGGGCTCCTTATAATCGGTAGTCTTACAAGTTTGATAAGCTACCGATTATAAAAGGTATTATTAGCCGAAGTATCTACACAATAATCGGTAGGTATAGTTTCAATTTAACCTACCGATTCACCTTTAACCTACCGATTATGGTGTAGGCTCCCGATTATATAAGGGCATATTGGCCATTTCGAAAAATCGAAGATAAGGGGTAGCTTAGATTTACGTTTGGGGTGACCTTTTTGTCTTTTAGTGTCGCCCCTAATTCTTTTGGGGTCGCCCCTAAACATGCCAGGTAATTTAGGGGATATAAGAGGTATAGCAAAAGGTTGGTGTTGGAGGGAAGATTGCAATCTAAGGGTTATCTGGAATCTAAAATTGGTTCTCTTTTTTTATTTTTTTTAATAGAAAAGAGAATTTTTATTAATTATTATATCTCTTATTCTGGATAAAGAGTATTAAATTAACTAGTTGGAAGCATAACAAGATAAGCTCCAACAACGTACTACTCAGTGTGAGAAAAAAAACTCTGCGAATCGTGGCGAAAAATGAGTCGACCCAGGCGATAACGATTCAAAAAATTCAGATGACCTAATCCCTTGAAACATCCATGATCTGATTTTTATCATCACAATCATCTATTTCCTCCTCAAATCTTACCATATTTTTATCAAATCAGATCCCTTTAATGAAAACCAAGAACCCTTCTTTCTCATAAACCGATTAATTCAAAACCTATACTCAAGCTTCAAAATCAAATCCAAAAAACGATTTCCATGGCGACCGATTTCAATCGAGAGTAATCCTTAGGACTCCTGGGGGCTAAAAGGACGATTAAGAGACGGGGTTGTGGAATTGAGGAACTGATGAATGACACAGTATTTGAAAGGTATTTGGTTTCTTATTCCTTATAGCTTTGTTTAGATTTGATTTCCTTGTAGGGGATAGTCTCAATTTTGATGTTTAGAAAAGGTCTGTTTTCAAAGTTTATCATGTTCTAGTTCTTTTTTAGCGTCTTGTTTGGTGAATTTTATTATTTTCTTTTGAATTTCCACTTCTAGGGTATTCGTTTAGGATTTTTAATTGGTTCTCTGTTTACTTGATACATGTTGCTACCATCCTTCGTTAACACGATTCCTTGCTAGGGTTGTTAGTAGATTTGGTTCATAGAATGTTTGTGTAAGCTTCTTGATTATATAGGTTGAACCTTTTACTGGTAAATGGTGATCCAATTGGTGTTTCCAAATTCGTTTTCTTTGTCTTAATGCGAAATTAAAAATTATGTTATGTGATTTAAATGAATCTGGGGTTTAATTAAACATCTGGGATTAAAAGGTGTTTTGAAGCAAAGTATTTAAAATGGGTTCTTAGGGATTCGTAATTTTTGAAGGAAAATGACAACCTTCCTAATAGTCCTAAACTACTTCTTATTGCGTTTGTTGTATCATGTTGGCTTTTTGGCAAGTGCCTTGTGTCTTTTATGCTAGTGTAGCAGTTGCCTCATGTATGTTGGCTGGTTTTTCTGCTGTCTAATCTTATTTAAAACATATTCTTAGGGATTCTTAGCTTTTAAAGGAAAATGAAAACCTTCATATCAGTCCTATGCTTTTTCTTATTGTGTTTGTTGTTCCTGTTGGCCTTTCGGCCAGTGCCTTCTGGTTCATATGCTGGTGTAGCAGTTGCCTCTTGTATGTTGGCTAGTTTGTTCAGCTGACTGATCTTATGTTAGTATAAAATTCTTTATACTGATTTGTGCCATTGTTGTATAAGGAATTTGCTAGCTGAATAGTTGCTTCATATGTGATTGTAGCCTTGTTTTTGTAATCCTCTCATGCTATATGGTTTATTTTAGATCCCAGTTCATTTATATAGATTTCTGCTTAATCGTATAAAGTTCTTTACATGACCTCTCCTCGTGTCTCCTCTCTTTCCATGAAAGTATCTCTATTCGAGATAGTTTGAATTTGTAGATTGTAGAGTTGGGCACTCGTTGCCTGTTCTGAAGATGGTTTGAGTTTCTGCTCATTTTCCTCCCTTCGTCTCTTCTTATGATTTGAATCATAAATTGTATTTCTGTTTTATGTGGTCTTTCTTCTGGTTATAGTTTAGACTTAAAAGTGAGAACCTCTTATAAACATCTACTTTGCCTTTTGAGTTGTTTTTTATCTGCAAAATATGTGTGTCCAAATGAAGATTTCATCCTCAGCTCCCAACCCTAAGCTCCTTTGATCCGTCCAAGCCCCCAGGTAAGTCCATATAAACTACTTTTTATATCCCTTCTCCAATCTGTTAGTGTTACTCAACCTTTTTGTATCTTGTAGTTTTCCTTGTAAGTGTTGTATTATAAAGCACACCTTTTAAGTTATAATTGTTCTTCAGTTTTGCAAGTACTGTCTTAAAGAGCACACATTCTAGGCTATAATTTTAAAGGGCACCTTACTTCAAAAGATATTTCTTTTAAGTGTTGTGATATAAAGCACACCTTCTAGTTATATTTTTCGGTTTTCTTGTAAGTGCTGGCAGTCGACCAGTTTTGCTTTCTTTGAAGCTACCTTCATGTGCCTCTTATACAATATTCTTGCGCTCATTTCTCACCCTGTAGAATCTATTACTTTTTGATAAGCAATAATGACTATTCTAGTTTGGAATTGTCAAGGTATAAACCATTCGTCATCTATTCAACATTTAAGAGGGCTGGTTTCCCTTCATAAACCCAGCATTTTGTTTTTATCTGAAACCTTAGCTAACGATCATCATATGAGAAGCCTAGCACAATCCATTCAGTTCCATAATTACTTCTCCGTCCCAAAAATTGGAAGGCGAGGTGGTCTTTGTCTAATATGGGACGATAACCTCAACATACAAATATTAGTTCATTCACAAAATTACATCCATACAAGGGTTACTCCACCACCCCCTGAACAACCTTGGCTCTGCACAGGTATTTATGGCCCACCGCATCTGGATATAAGGAAACTCCTATGGCAAGACTTCCCAACAATTAATCTTCAGCAACACTAGTCCGTCTACACCTTGGCTTTTACTAGGAGATTTCAATGACGTCTTGGAGCAATCAGAGAAAAAAGGAGGAAGACAAGTAACTTATGCTCAATCTCAACCTCTCCTCACAATGATGAACCAGACGAGGTTTATATATTTGGGATTTCGAGGCAACCCGTACACTTGGACAAATAACCAAATAAGGCAAGATAACATTCTAGAAAGATTAGACAGAGCAATGCCAACCCAACATTGGCGTACTGCGAACCCACATGCAGCAGTTACACATCTTACGAGGATAGCATCTGATCACGCCCCAATACTACTGCAAAAGAAAGTAATAGATTGGCAAGGAACAAAAATGTTAGAGCACTGCTTGGTCGAACTCGCATGCGTTGCTATCTCAAGCATGTTTGTCAATGTTAGTGATCACAACTATAAGTCTTGATTTCTATTCTACTATAGCTAAGTCTAGGACTAGGATAGAAAGTGTAGTTGAGCTCAAGAACTCCATGGTGATCATCATACAAGACAAAGAACTACTCAAGGAACTGGTGGAACTTCATCGACTAAAAGGTATGTGGAGACTTGAACTTATCTATCACTCAAAAGTCTATCTACTCTATCTCATATCTTGAGACAAAAGTCGTTTTGCTATATAGACTTTGATTATACACATTTGCTATTTCGAGCCGAGTTTATCTCGCTTATCTATTTCTCGAAATATCTGTTGGTAAGCTTTCGCTTTGGCCAAGTTCATCTTTACCTAGTGACGAAAGTCATGTTATGTTTCAATTACTTGAAAATGGCTTTGACAAAAAATAGTTTGTGAATAACAACTATATAACGTCCTCTAATAATGTTTCAATGATTGAAATGAGAGTTTAGATTATATAACCATTGTTGGATATAAGCATTGTGTGGCAACACATACATGTATAAGTCCTTATTTCTTGAACCAAAGTCTGTGTACTTTGTCTTTCAGAAACCTAGGAGAGTCCGCGTACTGTCATAGGTTCTCTTTCCGATAAAATCTGCTGGAGTTTGTGAATCATTTACAAACTTATTCCGGGTACTTAATTCCGCGTACCTAGTCCGTGTACTTAGGTTGGTTATATTCTAAAAATGATTATTCTGAACTTATACTTATATTAACTAAGGAATGCAAGTTTGCAAACCATGGCTATAAATTTCATGAATCGATTCGAGTGAATCAAATCATTTTTGCTTCGATTGTGTATTCTATACTTATATAAGATCTAAGCAATTGAAAAACTCCCTAACTAGTTCATTTGAGTCATTTGAAATAGTTATGGTGAAGAAGAATATGGTTAATATGCAAGTGCTCATATGGCTAACCATTTGGTTAACTACTCTTGAACCAACGAATGTACATGTTTGGGTACAGTTACACAAACCTAAAAACGTGCATTTCATTTGTGTGTAACAAGCTAAGTTTTCGATCTAACGGTTGAAAGATATTAGCTTGAATCTAATCAGGCTTTCATCTAACGGTGAATATTAAATGCTTTGTTACTAAGCTAACATTGATTGCAAACCCTGATTTGAAAGACTATATAAAGGAGAACTCTTGCAACTGGGAAACCTAATCCCCACACCTCCTGTGTGATACTAGTTGTATAAGCTAGAGTCGATTCTCCTTTAACCTTAGGTTTCTACCGAGACCCTGTAGGTTAATGACTTGAATACTTCATTGGGATTGTGAAGCCAGACCGATACTACTTTTTTGTAGTTGTGTGATTTGATCTTGTTGTTTCTATCGTATTGAGTACAACCGTAACGATTGGCTTGAGATTGATATCTCCGATAGGCAAGATATAAAAGTAATCACAAACACCTTTGTCTCATCGTTTGTGATTCCACAATATCTTCTTTCGCCGCATCGATTAAGATTATTGTGAGGTGAATGATAATACTAGGCTGTTCTTCGGGAATATAAGTCCGGGTTATCATGTAGTTGCAGGAAATCCCACACTACACCCCTCACAAGAATTCACACAATCAAGTCATTTGAAGATGAACAATCATAATCTTTATTGATTAATCTCACAAATGTTACAAGATGAAAAGGAAATAAACTAAAGAATTAACAACCGCTCTGGACTTTCTCTCTCCTAATGACTTTCTCAACACTCGAAAAAGATCTCTCCCTCTCTTAAGCATGTTCGGCTCTTTATATAGGGCATTACATAGTGGATGACAGCTAAGCTGTCCTTTATTTTCGGATCTGGCTTGCGACATTATCGCAAGTGTACAAATGTTAAATCTCGCAACACTCCTAAATCTCGCTAGGTCTTCACATCTTTCTCGTGTTCAGGTTGTCGTCATCCGTTATGTCATTTTTATTATCAATCTGCGATATCTTCGTAGTGTGTCGTTCATGGATTTCGCAAAGGTATTGGTGTTGCGATATTCTGATCCTACATCTTGCCTCTTCTCATGTCTTCTCTGTGAAGGAGGGAATGTCATGAGAACTAGTACTTTCAAAATGCCGCAGCTGTTCATTTTATCATATTTTTCAGTATTGACATGATTCTGTACTTTTATGCAGAATTTATTACACGTATATCTTCTTCCATCCATTTCTTGACACGTCTTTTTAAACCACCATTTCTCAACCGTTCATGTCTACTCTTCGCATTAAATGTGTTTGCCTTTTCGAGAAACCTTCTCTCTATATATATTTTTATTACTCCTTTTTATTTTTTACTTTCCTTATTGTTTTCTCTGCAATTTTTCTTCAACATCTCTCCATTTTCTTGTAAATCTTCTTCTTTTTACTTCTTTTGATCTTCAATTCTCTTAATTCATACTACGAAAAATTTAAATTGAAACTTCTCTGGAAAAGGTTGAAAGATTTCGAAAGAGAAAGGTTTCATATTAACCACCATTCCCAATCAAGAATCTAAATCCAGGGTCATCATTGTGATTAAGGAAATCATAAAGATTCTCGCTGGCCTTCCCATTCCTCTCTATGACCCCGATCTTCCTTATTTTATGAAATTTTGAGGACATCTACCAAGAGCGGGGATTATTCCGCTTAATGCTTGAGTTTCGCCAAAAATAAGGGATCTCTTTACCCCAAAGAAGTCGAGGTCCTAAATTTGAGGACAAGAGATATTCGAAAAAATTCGAGTGGAAAAAACTATGAAGTAATAAACATGAAGAATGATAGAACTCGCTGGGGTGCTCGCTTGAAGAGAAGAGAAAATGTTGCCAGCGATAAAATACTTATGCAGGATATCGACTGGCATTCTGGAAAGAACAATATTCCTCGTCACTCTAAAGACGACAGATGGTGCGTCTTTCCGTTGATTTTGAAAGGACCTTACATTTCAGGTTCAAATGTTCTTCTTGCGAATCTCGCCAATTATCAACCTTGGGTATTTAATTGGCCCGAGAAAGCGAAAGAGGTATTTTTCATAAATTTCGCTCAGTTTATAATCTTCACCCCTTTTTATATCTATTAATCTTGCGAAATTTTCAGGTTACCAAGTTAAGAAAAAGCTACAAAAGGACTGCTAAGGCAAGTACCCTTGCGGCGCTCCGTTCGATCACGGATGAAGTAAGAAATATTTTCTTTTATTATTTTTTAGCAATATTGTTGACTCTGTTTCTTATCTTCATACGTGTGCGAAGGTTGGTGTTGAAGTTGTTGAAGAAGAAGAAAATTCTAAGGTTGCGAAGACTAAAGGCAAGGGTAAAGGTCCTCTTCGCAGGGAGAAGTCCATTGCCCCACCTTCAAAGAAACGAAAGATTCATTCTCCCTCTCCTTCAAATCTTTAGTCCAGCGAAAGCTCTGATGATGAAGATAATGATGATGTTGATACTTCTCTCGCAAATGAGGATTTTCCAATTGAATATTCTATGGCACAACTGTCCAGCATATTCTCTGACTCCATGCAAGGTATTGGAGATGATCGTCTCTCTAGTACGTGCAAAGCTCTCGCGAGTATTTGTGATGCTCCTTTACTAGAGGGTGATGATTCTCTTCATGGGGTCTCCAGATCAGTGACTCCCAGCTTTCTAAATTCGCTTGGTGTCTTGGTATGTCTTTGTTCCCTTATTTCTTCATAATTTTGATTTTAAGTTATATCTTGATAATTTCTTCACTTTCCTTTACAGCACGGAGAGCTTCCTTCGCTGTTGCCTCGAGATCTTGAGAAAAGGCGCATTATTCTTGAAAAAAGAATCTTCAACTTCGCAAGAGAAATGAAGAACTCGGAAGTCAAGTCGCTACTATTCGCGAGAAGACTAAGCAATTAGAAGCTGATTCTTCCACTCAGAATAATAAGATATCTAGTCTTCAAAGTGCCAACCAACAACTTTATGGTATGAGACTTTTCTCTTTTCCTTTGTTTTGTTCTCTCATTATCTTCCCTCATCTGATTTACCATTTTCGCAGATGTCTATAACCTTTCTGATGAAGCCATTCTTCTTCACTCATTCCCTGACCCTATGGATAACAATGCCCTTCTTGATCACCTCAACAATTCTTTGAATAGTTTTTCAAATGACAAGATTAAATCTCTTCCTCTAAACAAACTTCAATCCAAATTTCGCCTCTTAGAAATTGATCATAGATCTAGTTTAGGCTTAGCCAACCAATTTAAGCGTCTTTATCTTAATTCTAAAGAGAAAATTAATACTTTAAGAACCAAAATCAGTGATCTCATAGATGATAAAGATCGCATCGCTAGACAAGGTGCTCAAGCATTAGCGAAATTCCAAAAGACTCTTCTTGAGGTTCAAATTGAACAAGATGAATCTATCCGCAAAAATGTTATACTTAGCGAAAGAGAGAATCAAATTCGCTCCCTTCTTCTCATAAATAATGAGGATGAATTTGCTTGGGCTGCGAAAGTTCTAGATGACGCCAGAAATAATTTAGGTGTTAACGTTAGTATTCAAGTTGAGCATAAGGCCTTGGTTAGGGATATGATTTCTGACAGAGAAGGTTGTTAATTGTTCTTCTTTATTTAACTGTTTGTCTTTCATGAAATTTTCGTTAAGTTGTTGATTCATTGTCACATGTTCGTAGGAGCTGAAGAGAGATTTCGTAAAAGAATTGAAGAGCTTGAGTCTGAGAAGGAG
Source organism: Papaver armeniacum (assembly GCA_023531295.1). NCBI lineage: Eukaryota > Viridiplantae > Streptophyta > Magnoliopsida > Ranunculales > Papaveraceae > Papaver > Papaver armeniacum. The sequence goes on from JAJJWW010003258.1 coordinate 117,207, forward strand.
CAGCTCGCAAAGAACCTTTCTTCTCGGGATGATAAATATTCTAGATTGAAGAGGCAACTACAGACATCGTTGCGAATTTTAAGAATGATGCTACTCTCTTTCGCAATCGAGACTATTAAGATGGTCTCGACGACAACAAGTATCCCTCATTCGCATATCCTTTCATTCTTGAAGAAATCCCCAAGAATGTACCTTCTCTAGATATCTCTGACAGCGATGCTAGTGAAGAAGGGGAATCTGATGGAGATGAAGAAGTAGGAGAATCTGATGAAGACGATGAAGAAGAAGAATCAAACGAGAAATAGTTCTGTTTTCTTGTTTCTCTCTTTGTAATATTTGTACATTCATTCTTTTAATCTTCTATTTTTGTAATCTTTTGCTGCGAATTTCTTGGATCTTCAAATACAAGCTCTACCTTTGTTGTTCCTTTCTGCACATGTTAAAAGAGCAATTCTTTTTTGCAATATAATTAATCAATATATTATCAACCTTTCATTTTATGAGTGCGTAAATCTATCATATGAAGACAAATAACATGTTTTTATTCTATACATTCCCATACTTGCCTCTGGTATTTGTATTCAGATGAAAGATTAAGCAAGCTACTTTCGAATAACGATATGTATTCATGCCTCAATCTCGCAAATGTTTCTGCTGAATTTTCGCAAGTAGGTATTTCTTGGTTACTTCCAAGATTTTATTTTTCTTTTTCTCTTATGTGGTCTTATTTTGCCTTCCTAGTTAAAGGTCTTATTGCGCCACCTCTTGTCATTGCGACAAAATCGCAGGACGTCTTTGCATTTGCATGCAAAAACCCATTGATCTTGCCTTAACTCTTTCTTTGAAATTTTTGTTGCGACAATATGACAGGCCTAAAAATTCTTGCGAAAATAAAGCCTCATGACATTGCCGTCTTGCGACGAAATCGCAGGACGTCCTTACACTTTCATGTACTGACCCATTGATCTCGTCTTATCTTTGTCTTTTGTATTATTGCCTCTTCAGGATTGTCGCACAAATATGACAATCCTAAATTTTCTTGCGAAAATAAAGCCTCATGACATTTGCGTCTTAAGACACTTATCAGCTCCCTAATGGAGGGTGCCGCCCTTATCTTCCCCCCGGTTGCCCCTTCAAGGAGGCGTACCTCTACCATACAAGGTTGGCTCCTCCCATCCGGTCTTAACAACAACCGTTTTTTTGACCTCTTATCCCTTTTACCTATAGGGCTTATGGTTACGAGACTGCACCCTAAGTGGGGTTTTCTTCGGGCCGAGTGCAGCATACGTCAAGACTTGCCAAGAATGGCCGAGACACTTCAAATGCCTCAGGCACTCTTGGCTAAACCGTGTACCTCGGCGCCTTGATCAGATGCTGACTCCTTAGAAGAGACCCTCAGTCGTCCAACCTAAGTCATAAGCTTAGGTTGAAAATCCGAGGTACCTCTCCTGGATGGGCTTTGTTGACCCCAATTCTCCATGACTCAGGTTCCAGGGGCGGTGTAACCTTTTCCCTGAGCCATGTCAACAGGTACCCCCTTTTATGACGCACTTTAGGTCTTACATTTGCCTCTTGCGAAATTTTGATTTCGCGAACTAGGGTGTACGCCATAACAGGTTCGCCCCTCTCTGATTGTTTTCTTTTTTCTTCTGCATATTAGCTCTTTTATAATTTCACAATCTCATCTTTGTAATTCATAAAAGATATTTTCTTCTTCTGCATATCAGCTCTTTTGCAATTTCGCAATCTCATCTTTGTAACTCATAAAAGATATATATATTTTTTTTTGAACAAATCAGTCATACATCTTTCCTTCTTCTCAGTCATAAAATCAACAAATACATTCACTCTTTAAGTCTCTTACTTCTGCTACTTTCTGCCTCTGTATTTTTGAAATTTTTTGTCATTTTCTTATCTTTTGTGAAGCCTTCGCCACTTCTTATCTTCAGCATGCATTGGTTTCGCAGCGTTTCTTCTTCTCTCTGTTCTATTGCATCTACCATCAATCTTTCACTTTTTGTTTTTCTTTGATCTTGTGTTTCCAATTCTTCTTCTTCGCAGCTCTTTCTTCGCAAGATTCTATATTAATTTCATAACACTTCTTTCCTTCAATCCAATCTCCTTTTATGATGCCAATACCACTGGGATGAGGGAACTTGATACATTGATGGAAAGTCGATGCCACACCTAGAATCTCATGTAACCAAGGTCTCCCCAATCAATGCGTTGTATGGTGATTCCACATCGACTATCCACGTTACCGAATAAAATTTCGAGAGGACAATCCTTTTAACCGCTAGCGTGGAGTAACATTTTTCTAGGCTATATGAGCATTATCTCCTTTAGGCTTATTCATCTCCTTCCTTTCAATTCAAGCAAAATCATCATCTTCATTCATTAAAACCATAGATTTTGTAAGTTGAAGGTATTAGATCTTCATCTTTCCTCCCATAGTTTTGTAAGTATGATAAAAAGGATATTCATGGAACTTCCGAAAGTCCGACGATCGATCAAAATTCCGTCGGAAATTGATTGCCCATGAATTCTCAACTTTCATCTTCATCCTGTAAGTTAGGTTTTGGGTTAATCTCCAATCTTACCACTAATGGGTTACCACGTGCATTTCTCCACCTTCGGTACTTCTTCTCGCGGTAAAAGAGATAGTCTGCCTTTGCCATTCTTTCAGTGGCGATGTCTTCGCAATGTTCATTACTTCTCTATTATCGGCATCTCTTGCAAAAACCCTGCTGAGAATGTTATCGTGAAAATCTTCAATTGTCTTGTACGAATGTACGATAGAGTTACAAAACAGATTCTTTGCCTTTGCTCCAACTTCTATTACAAATGTTTCTCCTCCTTTTGTTGTATTTACTGCGAATTTCGGCGGTGGTGGTAATGGTTGAGACTGAGATTGGTTTTTTAGAAAATGATTTAGTTTCCCTTGGTCTATCATTCTGAGGATGATTCTTTTTATATTTCTGCAATCATTTGTTGAGTGTCCATGAAAATGGTGATAAGAACAAAATTCATGACTTCTGTCACTCGGAGGTGGTTCACTTTCCATGTTCCATGGCGCGGGTATGTTTTCCATCAAGATTATATCTTCCCATATTTTCTCCACACTAGCATTCAGCGGCGGCATCTTGATTTCTTCCCATATTATCCTGTGATTTCGCTGTCCTCTGTGATAGTTTTTCCTATGACCTCCATAAGTTTCTTATGGCTGATCAAGTCTTTGAATTTTGTAATTTCCACCACGGCTATAAAAGTTTCTTTCTCTCTCGAATTCTTCTTGATCACGACTTCCCATATATACTAACTTCTGCTGACTATCTCCCATTATCCTTTCTTATTGTCCTTGCGATGTGCTCGCCACAGTATTTATCATCTTAGGTAACAAGCTTGCGTTCGCTGCTTTTGAACTTGTGTTCGCAACTGGGTATGAATCCATCTCATTTTGCTTTTCCTCCAAAGCAATATACTCCCCCCGAAGTTCTCGCAACTCAATCATTGTGATCGTATTCTTGATTCTGAAAATTTGAATGTATAACAGATTGGTTGCGAACATAGCGTTAATGAATGATAGAATGAGATATCTCTCATCCACACGACCAGCCATATCACTACACATTGTCTTCCACCTCACGGTTAGATGCTTCAAGCTTTCGCCAACCCTTTGTTTTAACCCAAATACATCTTCAATGCCAGGTCGCGAGGAGTTGTTACTTATATACGCCCCTAAAAATATAGCTTGCAAATGGTTGAAAGATGTTATAGTATTATTTGGCAAACCTTCAAACCATTTCAAGGACTCTCCTGTTAAACTTGATGCAAAATATTTGCACAATATAGCATCATGGTTCTCCCATTGTAGCATACATCTCACATAAGCTTTGATGTGTTGTACTGCAAAAGTTGTTCCATCAAAAATGCTGGTTAACGCAGGTAAATTGTACTTTGGGGGTATTCCTCCTAATTGTACTTCTTGTGTGAATGGGGTTTTCGCAACTTCTTTTATGGCTTCATCCAGTTGTCTCTTACCTCCTTCTTTTTTATTATTTAACATTCCTCTAATTTCCGCTAGCTCTCTCAAAATTTGTTCATTTACACCAGAATTTGGATCCACTGGTCTTTTTAACTCCGCCTCTCTTCTTCTACGTTCATATCTGTTTTGAGTTTCTTGTTCATCATTTTCTTCTCGTCTTTCTATGCGATATTCTCTTTCATTTCTTTCATGAAATTCGCACACCGTTATATCTCTCATTTTCTCTTCTTTGCCACCTTTCAGCTCTCTTTTGTACTCTATCATATTCTTCATTGATATTATCATTGTTGCGATTTTCTTCACGCCTTCTTTCTCGATTATCATGATTGTTCTGGCGAATTGCCTCTAGTAGCTCATGTTCTTCCACTTCTGCTCTCAATCTTTCCCTCTCGCAAGCTAGACGTGCTTGTTCAGTGTAGTGTCTTTCAATTTCATCTTCAATTACTCGTTGATTTCTTTGTATTTCTCTCCCATGTAATATTCTCCTTCCTTCTTCCTGATTTTCGTCGCCATCTTGATTATTTCGCCCCTGACGTTGTCTATTTCCCTGATTTCTATCGTTTTGCCCATTTTGAAGAGTTTCAGCACGTTGGATATAACGATCTTCCATTATTTCTCTTCTTTCGCGACATTCTTCGCCTGGATTTTGTACTTCCTCTCGAATTTCTTCATTAGCATTTTCTACAGGCAAATTTCGTCTTATTTCTTCTCTAACTGATCTTGAACTTGACTTTGTAGTGCTTCTTGACCTTCTATTTTGTAATCTCATATTTTCCATCCTCAACTCGTGATTTTGCCTTGTCAGATGTGCACGTTCTTCTGCTTCTAATCGCCTTTCTTCATGTATTGTTTGCCTCAATGCCTCTAACGCTTTAATCTCTTCATTTCCATGAATTATTCCTCAAATTACTTCTTGGTCTCTCTCCTCTCGTCCATTGCTTCCTAATTGCTGCTCTTCTCCCATTTCATCTACAGAATCTGATCGCCAAGTATGTACACTCACTCTGTCATAATCCATAATTCTATTTTGTATTGGTGTACGTTGAATTGGCGGTTGAACTTGATTTTCTCCATTGTTCCTTGTGTTCATTCTTGATGATTCCTTCATTTCGTCTCTCCCTTCTCCAGCTAGTCTCCTACTCCTTCTAATAGTTGTTGGTTGTTTTGATGCACGTCTTCTTCTAGCCATCTTTCAATCTTAGTGAATTGTTGAAAATTATATGAAATTCCTTTCCTATTACTCCAAATTATTTCAAATCACAATTTCAATCTTCAATCAATCCCTGTTTCTGGCGCCATTATGTAGTTGCAGGAAATTCCACACTACACCCCTCACAAGAATTCACACAATCAAGTCATTTTAAGATGAACAATCATAATCTTTATTGATTAATCTCACAAATGTTACAAGATGAAAAGGAAATAAACTAAAGAATTAACAACCGCTCTGGACTTTCTCTCTCCTTATGACTTGCTCAACACTCGAAAAAGATCTCTCCCTCTCTTAAGCCTGTTCGGCTCTTTATATAGGGAATTACATAGTGGATGACAGCTAAGCTGTCCTTTATTTTCGGATATGGCTTGCGACATTATCGCAAGTGTACAAATGCTAAATCTCGCAACACTCCTAAATCTCGCTAGGTCTTCACATCTTTCTCGTGTTCAGGTTGTCGTCATCCGTTGCGTCATTTTTATTATCAATCTGCGATATCTTCGTAGTGTGTCGTTCATGGATTTCGCAAAGGTATTGGTGTTGCGATATTTTGATCCTATATATCAATTGGTTCCTGTTCACCTTGATTTATCAAAAGACGGAACAAAAACTCGTAGGTATTTCTGTGGGAGACAGATTTATCTATTACCGTAGAATTTTCTGTGTGATACAAATTTGTTTATTAAAGTCTTCAACTTTGGGTCGTAGCAACTCTTAGTTATGGGTGAGATCAGCTAAGGGAATCAAGTGCGTAGTATCCTTTTGGGATCAGAGACGTAAGGAGCGCAACTGTACCTTGGATCAGTGTGAGATTGATTGGGGTTCAACTACAGTCCATACCGAAGTTAGTTTGCAGTAGGCTAGTGTCTGTAGCGGATTAATACAGTGTGTGTTCAATCTGGACAAGGTCCCGGGGTTTTTCTACATTTGCGGTTTCCTCGTTAACAAAACTTCTGGTGTCTATGTTATTTCTTTTCCGCATTATATTTTGTTATATAATTGAAATATCACGGGTTGTGTGTTAGATCAATCAATTAGAATATCCAACCTTTGGTTGTTGATTTACATTGATTGACACTTGGATATTGGTCTTTGGTACCATCCAAGTTATCTCTCTTGTATTTAATTAGACTCGCAGATTTCTATTTGCTTGGGTAAGAATTAAATCGAGGAATCAAGATATTATAACTCTTTGATATAATGTTAATGAGATTGAGTCTAGTTGATTCTCTTAAAAGTATATTGTAGTCAGTCCATACAGATTTCCAAGCGAAATATTGGGTGTGGTTATTGTACCCCCGCTTTTTCAATTGGTATCAGAGTAGGCAAACACATTTAAAGACCTTATAAGTCTGTGGTTGTAGTGATCTGACTCTATGGACAGGAATTCTATCTCCATAAACGTACCACCAGTCTTCGATGGCTCAAACTACTTATGGTGGAAAATTGTTATGCGTGCTTTTCTTCAAGCTCGTGATTTTCAAACATGGTTACGTGTTGTTAATAGCTATGATCCTCCGGTTAATACAGAAGGCGATGTATCTATACCGAAGGATATAGGTAGATATAGTCCAGAAGAAATTCTTGCTGCAAAGCATAATTCTGACGGCTTAAATGCTATCATTCATGCCATTACCCCAGATCTTCAACATCATGTGACTATGTGCACTAAGTCTAAAGAAGCCTGGGATATCTTAGAAACCGTATTTGAAGGGAATACCAGTGAGAAAGAAGCTAGGCTTCAAAACCTAAATTCTGATTAGGAAAACCTTCGTATGGCAGATGAAGTCACATTTGATGAGTTTAATCACAAAGTGTCTGAAATTGTTAATGCATCTTTTGCATTGGGTAAGACCATTCCTGAAAAGGATATTGTGATAAAAATTCTCAGATCGTTGCCATCTAGATATGATTCTAAGAAGCATGCCATCGTTGAAGGAAATAATCTCGCAACGCTTTCCAGAAATACTTTGGGAAGCTAAAGATCTTTGATCATGAGCATACGTCCAAGTCTAGCAAGGATGTTGCTTTCAAAGCACTAAAGAACACTAAACTACTTGATAAAAGTAAAAGTGTTTATATCTCTGAAGATGATATTTCTGAGGCTGATTCATCAGATGAAGATCTTGACAAGTCAGTCTCGTTGATCACAAGACAGTTTAGGGATTTTCTTTTGAAGAGGAGTAAAAGGTTTTCCAGAGATAAATCCAAGTCATCAGATAAACCTCATAATCGTGTTCCTCCTAAAAATAGGGATATTGATGAAACTGATGACGAGGATATGCCTTAGTGCTTTAAGTGTAAAGGCTTTGGTCATTTTTCAAATGAGTGTCCAAATCGAAAGAAATACACTGGGAACAAAGGTATTGCTGCAACTCTTGATGAAATATCTGACAACTATGATTCTAATGAAGACGAGAAATCAAGTGTTGCACTTCTTTGTGAAAATATTGATTTTGATAATTGTAGCAATACACACATCAATCTTGATATTCTTTCAGAATCTGGAAGATAAAATTGACCCCTTCTTTGGAAACTCTGTGTATGATGTTTCCGGTTCCACTATGTGTCTAGCTGCTTGCACATCTCAGATACCTGAATTATATTCAAGATTGACGTGCTCATATTGTTCACTCAAGGGTCATGAACTATCAAAGTGTTACAAGTACAAACACAAATTGAGATATGTCAACAAACTTCAACGAAGAGCAAATCGATTAGCAAACAAGCTTAAACTCACTCAGAAGACTGCTGAGGTATGTAAGATTTTATCTTCGTCTAAGAAGTTGGTTTCCAAGGACAAAACAAGACCATTAGAGAAGAAAATATGGTCAAATTGTTTTGATAGACAGAGGTCTGTGGATTCCTCTCATGGGGAACATGGTGGACAAATTGTTGTTCACCGCAACACAACTTGATTGTGTTGATTTGAAAATCTTGTCTCATGTGCCTAATCAAAAGAGACAAGATTGTGTACCTCTCAGGCTTTAGGAAAAGTTTGTTTTCTTCTTTTCTTAGTTTTGTTTTTTGGAATTCCCTGTCTATCAATAAAGGAGGGTCATTCTCGACAATTCTACTCTCTCTAGGGTTCAAAATTATGTGTGCATGAACCTGTTAAAGGTTAACCCAATATTCTTTTTTCCTTCCCTGAAACTTCTTTTATCTTAAGACTACTTTTGAGATTATGATTTCCTCTCACAAACCCATACATTTATGGATACTCCAAGCATCATGTCTTCTGATGGAAAAAAATATTAATATGATTGTCAAGCCATCAATCATGAAGGAAAAAGAGAAATCTCCATTATCTCCGACATTGAAAAGAAAAAGAAGGAATGTGAGGAAGCCTAGAGTTGTTCCTTCAAATTCTCAGAAGTTTTCTGATATTCTTGAAGTGTTGAAGGAGATGCAAAAGTAGATTCAACAAATAAAGGATTTTGTGTTTAAGACTCATGAGATTCAGAAGGCCCTGGTTCGACATCAGTCAAGAAGGTTTATTGATATTAACTCCTATCTTCATAAAACTAATGTCCCAATGGCTGTTGACGACAAGGAGTTCGGGGACGATAAAGAATTCTTCAAAGGTCTTAACATCTAGTAAATCTTATTTTCTTGTTTTGTTAGAAGAATAACTAGAGTTTGGAATAGCCATTATTGTGATTACACATAGCTATGTCCAACGTTTTCATCTTCATGTTTTTAGGTTTAATTGTTTAAATTCTAAAAAATTGTTTGGAAGATGATTTTTGCAGTATTAATCTTTATGGTTTCATATATTGCAATTTGTTATGGATGTGTGTGTTTGCGTCCGTGAACTATGATTGTCCCATACTTTGTCAAAAGTTAAGTCTTTCATATGTCGATATGCATATATTGATAGAAGAATGAATGAACTTTTGACATTACAAAAGTTAAAGCCTTTTATGTCATATTTTGATGGAAGAAAGGATAAAACTTTTGTTTACGAAGATTATGTCTATTGTATGTCATTGTGCAAATAGTGATGGAAAATAGAATGAATCCTTGTCTATTACGCAGTATTGATCTTCCTTGATCCATATTTTATATACATATTGTGAGGCTCCGTAAGTTCTCTTATGTTGAGCATTTCCGATTAGATTAATCATGGGTTTTCTTGTGGTTAATTTAATTGAGTATTTTTGGATTCAAATTCATATTCGTATGTGATTTGTTATGTCCAAAGAAATCCTTATTTTCTTGTGAAAGTAAGGTCGCTCTTGTTGTTCTTTCGGGAATGACATATTATGGGGGAGAGTTCTTAATTGAACTTGTGCTTAATTGCCAAATCTTTGTTGGGAGTGCGGCTGTGGAATATTATAGGGGTTATCTTGTATCTTTATAAACTCCTTGATGAAAGCATTTAGCTTAGGCTATATGATTGCATCTAAATAAGTTGATATGTGCTTACTTTTGGTCATGAAATGTCTCCTTGGAAATTTCATTAGGATCCCGTTTTCGTACCTTTGCCAATTTTATTGACAAAAAGGGGGAGAATTAATGTGTAGTTCACACTACAAATACATATGGTTTTCGGATCATTATGTAAGGGGGAGTGGTTTCCATGTGAGATGGAGTATTGACTAAGGGGAGTGATACATATCACCATAGTATTGTTGTCAAAGTTGTGATACAATTGAACTTTGATGCTGTGTAATAATACTATGACACTGTATAACAATGATTGAGAATTCTTGTGTTCTCATTGTTATAGCTACGGATTTTCAACAACGATGATGCTAAACTTACAACCTTTGGAATCATTGGAGTACTTGGAAGTGACGAAGATTTCGAGTAATGTTGAAGATTAGGCATGTGGAAGAAGAGCTACAAAAGTTTATATATCTATTTTTGTATTCCATATGTATTGATAGTTTTGTCACTAAAATTGACAAAGGGGGAGATTGTTAGAGAACTGCTCGGTCAAACTCGCATGCGTTGATATCTCAAGCATGTTTGTCAATGTAAGTGATCACAACTATAAGTCTTGATTTCTAGTCTATTATAGCTAAGTCTCGGACTAGGAAAGAAAGTGTAGTTGAGCTCAAGAACTCCATGGCGATCATCATACAAGACGAAGAACTACTCAAGGACCTGGTGGAACTTCATCGACTAAAAGGTATGTGGAGACTTGAACTTATCTATCACTCAAAAGTCTATCTACTATATCTCCTATCTTGAGACAAAAGTCGTTTTGCTATATAGACTTTGATTATACACATTTGCTATTTCGAGCCGAGTTTATCTCGCTTATCTATTTCTCGAAATATGTGTTGGTAAGCTTTCACTTTGGCCAAGTTCATCTTTACCTAGTGACGAAAGTCATGTTATGTTTCAATTACTTGAAAATGGCTTTGACAAAAAATAGTTTGTGAATAACAACTATATAACGTCCTCTAAGAATGTTTCAATGATTGAAATGAGAGTTTAGATTGTATAAGCATTGTTGGATATAAGCATTGTGTGGAAACACATATATGTATAAGTCCTTATTCCTTGAACCAAAGTTTGTGTACTTTGCTGCTCAGGAAACCGGAACAGAGTCCGCGAACCCAGTCCGCGTAATGTCGGAGGTTCTCTTCCCGGGAAAATCTGCTGGAGTTTGTGAATCATTTACAAACTTATTCCGTGTACTTAAGTCCCCGTACCTAGTTCGCGTACTTAGGTTGGTTATATTCTAAAAACGATTATTCTTAACTTGTACTTATATTAACTAAGGAATGCAAGTTTGCAAACCATGGCTATAAAGTTCATGAATCGATTCGAGTGAATCAAATAGTTTTTGCTTCGATTGTGTCTTGTATACTTCTATAAGATCTAAGCAATTGAACAACTCTCTAACTAGTTCATTTGAGTCATTGGTTTTCAAGAGATAACATTCACGGCGGGAAATATCCAAAGAAAATTTGGATCACGCATCTCCATTGGTAATTGTTAACGCGTATAAGGAAAGAGAGGAATTGAAAACATGGGTAGTGAATGGAGTTTTAATCTAAGTGAACATCATGTTCTATCATACAAAAAGATGGGATATGCAGATACCGGCATACAATATTCAAGGTTTTGGTAAATCCATAACAAAAAAGTTAAGGGGAGATAAAAAAGACTAGGGAGGAATCGAAACACGGGTGGCAAGTGTGGTGGATGGAACTCTAGGAAGACCATGGATACATGCAATAAAAGCTGTGTGTCGACGCTTCATCAATGTATCAACCTACACCAGCTTGGAATCCGAGATCGGAGGATACTACCAAGGAAGAATATATTATCAAAATGAAGTAAAGTGTTGCGAGGAACAAATAAATAAGCGAAAGAACATATCAAAATACCGAAAAAGATGGCGAGGGCAGCTAAGAAAGAAGAAGAATTCGAGTTTACATGATAAGAGCGAAGGAAGGAAAAGGCATATAAGCGAGATCTCGGGAGAAGAAGATGATCTTGAAAAGAACCAAAAGGACCATTAACAAACCAAAGAAGTGAATATTGCGAGATGAAGAGAAAAGAACGTCGAATTTGCGAGATTATAAAGACATCTTGGCGTGGGATATGGATGAAATTGTATAGATCCGTCAATCTTCACAAGTTAGAAATTGGCCATTTAAACAAAGAATTAGAAAGATAGCAATGACATATCACTCTCGGATAGAAGAAGAATTACGAGAAGATCTTTGGACGCAGAATTATTAGACAAGCAAAATTTGAGTGGATAGCGAATAGTTCAAAGAAGAACAAGGGAATAAGGATTTGCATTGATTTCACCGATTTAAATAAAGCTTGCCCTAAAGACAGTTTTCCATTACCGGATATTCCTGACTAGTCGAATCGGCGTAGGAATGAAAGAGTGTCATCATTTGGACGGATATAAAGGTTACAATCAAATTCCTCTCGCCGAGGAAGACCAAGAACACACCGCTTTCTTCGCTCCAAGAGGATTATACTTTGTTATACTAAAATGCCGTTTGGTTTTGCGAAATCTTTGGAGCGACGTATCAAAGGATGGTAGAAAATGTATTCGCGAGTGGATACACAAAACACTAGAGGTATACGTAGATGACATGCTAGTGAAAAGTAAAAAGAAATGAGAAGATCACGTGCAAGATTTGAGAGAAATTTTTGAACAAATGAGGCGTTTTAACATCAAAGTCAATCGGGAAAAATGTACCTTCGGAGTTGCGTCGGGGAAGTTCTTGGGTTACATTATATCAAAAGAAGGAATACATGTTGACCGGAGAAAGTAAAAGCTATTCGCGATATCCGAGCACTGCTGACGATGAAAGGATGTTCAAAAGTGAATGGGTTACTAGCATCGCTAGGAAGGTTCATTTCGCGGTCATCGATAAATGTAAACACTTTTTCAATGTTACGAAAAAGGGTCGAAATTTAAATGGACGGATGAATGTGAAAAGGTTTTTACAAGGGATCAAAGAGCATTTAATGGATATATCCATTATGCGAAGCGAGAACCGGGAGAGGAATTATTAATATACCTCGCGACAACATCGCATGCCTTAAGTGCGGTTTTTCTTTGCGAGTGGATGAGAGTAGAAAAAACCAATTTATTATATCGGCCAAAACTTTTAATTTGCCGAAAGAAATTATTCGAAGATTGAAAAGTTAATCTGGCGTTAGTCTATGCGTCGGCACATACTATTAAAGTGGTGACAAAGGTACCAATTGAGTCAGTAATGAAAAATTCAAAAAGATCAGGAAGAGTCGAAAGGTGGAATGCTCAAATAAGCCATTACAAACTAAAATATGAAATATTATCTTCAACAAAGTCGCAGGTTGTCGCAGACTTTAAGCGAGTTTCCTTTGGAGGAAGATGAAGCGGTGGATGAAATGATGGATGTAGAAGAAGAGCATGGAGATCCAAAAGATTTGTTAAGCGAGAGCGGATCGGTGGGAAATACTAGTGGATGGATCATCCAACGGAGAAGGTAAAGGAGTGGGAATTGTTGTGATTTCGCCAGAAGGCAATAAATTAGCTTTTGCTTTTAGATTGGAATTTGAGTCTACTAATAATGAAACGGAATATGAAGCTATAATACATGCTCTAAGATTCGCGATAGAGATGAAATTGGAGAATGTGAGGATTACCAGTGACTCGCAATTGGCAATCCGTCAGATAACAGAGAAATATGCTACAAATGATCCATCCCTACGAGAGATACGGGAAGCTTGTAGAAGTCTTTGTCAAGACGAGATACCGAAAATAAAATGGAGACACATATCAAAGGAGAGATAATAGGCTCATGAGACGCTTTTGCCTTTATATCAAGTATGATGATAGACCCAAGCGAGGAATATCAAAATACGAGACGCTACTAGCGCCATCGATTAATAAAGAGGAAGGACAAGAAGCAGATATAATGATGGTGGTAGATGAAATGCAATGCGCGAAGAAGACTGGAGGGTAGAACTTCACGCGTACTTAATGAAAGGCGAGTACAAGAAATAGATTGGAAGCACACAAGTTAAAGACGGGCAACAAATTATGAATTGCGAGATGGAGTGCTTTATCGGCGTTCTTTTGATGGACCTTCGCCGATGTCTAACAAGGAAAGAAGGAGAAACAATATTGAAGATCTTTGCATAGTGGGGATGCCTAGGAAATCATAGCGGCGGAAGATCTTTGGCATATAAAGCAAAAGACGCAAGGATATTATTGGCCATATATGCATGAGGACGCGAGAGCAAACCGAAGATTGTCAAAGACACGGAAGAAGATACATGCACCGAGGAGCACAAGTTAAATTCTTCAAAAAGTGTGGCCTTTTGGAAAATGGGGTTTAGATATTGTGGGACCATTTTTACGAGGAGGCTGGACAAAGGAGATACTTAATTGTCGAACGGATTATTTCACAAAATGGCGAGGAGAAAGCGGTCCAGCACATTCGTGATAAGGATGTCTTTACTTTCATATTCGAAAATATTATATGCGAGATTTGGGATCCCACAATTGGTATCGATAATGGGAAGCCGTTTGAAGGCCAAAATATAGAGTTCTTTGCTCAATGCATTTCGGATAAAATGTGGAAAATCGACTCCATTATATCCACAAGCTAATGGCCAAGCGGAGGCAACAAACAAAACAATTGCCGATATCTTGAAGAAAAATTGGAAGGACACAACAAGGGATGGTGCGAACAAGTACCCAATGCAAGGTATGGGCCTATAATACAACTAGAAGAGAAGCCACGGGAATGTCCCCTTTTTGCCTAACTTATGGAGTTGAAGCAGTACTCCCAACAGAGGTCGTGATTCCGACAACCAAAAAAGAGGTCTGGGAGAAAAATCTTAGCGCAGGCAACATTTTAATCAAGTTGGATGAATTGGAAGAAAAACGAGAAAAAGCCTTGCGACACATGGAGAATTATCAAGACTGGCTAGAGAATATAACAAGCGTGTAAAAATACGTGAGTTCCAACCGGGAGACTTGGTGTTGCGAGAAACCCCAATATATCAACGTGAAAACGGAGGCAAGGCGAGAAAATGGGATGGACCTTATATCATCAAAGAGGTAGTTGGTACAGGGGCATATAGATTGATGGACCCCGAAGGAAGAGATGTGGGACAAAAATTGGATAGACCATGGAATAGATTATATCTAAAGAAATATTACCCGTAATAATGAAAGAGGAAAAAGGAACCAAGATGAAGTAATTCTTCGCCAGATATTTGCGACATTCAGTAAAATGCAGAGAGAATCCGCGAAGATCTCGCGACAAGAATAACAAAAAAGTCATGAATGGCTTAACAAAACAACAAGAGATAAGGAATGATTAAATGAATAAATTGGCGAGTATCTCGCTTGAGACAAAATAGCGAGATGATGAAGAATGATTAAAAAGAATGAATGAATGGGACGAACCTTTATGGCGTACACCCTAGTTGAATAACATTTCGTAAGAGGCAAATGTAAGACCTAAAGTGCGTCATATAAGGGGTATCTCTCGACATGGCTGGGGGAAGGTTACACCGCTCAGCTCCGAGTCATGAAAATTTGGGGCCCATGAAAGCCTATCCGGAAGAGGTACCTTGGATTCCCAACTATATATGTAGGTTATACCCTGGTTGGGCACCGAGGGTCTCTTCTTAGGAGTCGGTGTATGCTCAAGGCGCCGAGGTACACGGTTGAGCGAGTGCCCGGGATGGATGAACCTACCCTGGCCATTCTTGGCAAGTCTTGGCATGCGTTGCACTCGCCCTGAAGAAAACTCCACTTAGGGTGCGGTCTCGTAACCATAAACCATATAGGTATAAGGGATAAGAGGCTGCGAAAACAACGGGTTGTTGTTAAGACCGGATGGGAGGAGCTAGTCTTGTATGGCCGATGTTTCGCCTCCTTGAAGGGGCAACCGGGAGATGATAAAGGCGACGCTCTCCATTAGGGGGTGTCAAAACAGACGCAAATGTCATGAGGCTCTGTTCGCAAGAGAATTTAGGCTCGTCATATTTGTGCGATGATCCTGCAGAGGCAATAATACTAACGCGAGGGTAAGGCGAGATCAATGGGTCTTTACATGAAAGTGTACGGACGTCTGCGATTTCGTCGCACGGCCCGGCAATGTCATGGAGCTTTGTTTTTGCAAAGAAGACTTAGATCTGTCATATTGTGCAAATAAAACATCCTGAGGCAATAATACTTGGAAAATGATAAGGCAAGATCAATGGGTCATTACATGCGAGTGTAAAGACGTCTGCGATCTTGTCGCGATGAAAGGTGGCGAGGGGAGGACCTCTAATTAGGGAGGTCTAACTCGGAAGACCACACAAAAATGATAAGGCAGGGTCAATGGGCCTGACTGTCATCGCAGAGAGAAGAATTAAATTTAAATCCCTAATTGGGATAGATTTACTCAATCAAATATTCAATGAGTAACTACGCTCACACAGAGGTATTGAATAAGAAAGAAAGAAAGAAATATGGGAATTACTCCATCAAAGAGTTAAGTCGTTCACACAAAAAGAAATTCTGGCAAATTACAAGGAGCATTTAACTCTCCACATCAACATTATCAAATACGAGAGGATGGTTGAGACTTTTCTGCGCCTTTATCGCCTTCGCCTCCTCCGATTGGTTGATTTTCATCGAAATGTTTTCATTACCTTCGTTCTCACCGAATCTTACGGATTTTCATCGAAGTCTTTTTACTTGGATCTTCATCGGCGACTTTCCTTATCGGGGAGATCTTCGCGGCTTTCATATTCATAATCACTATCCGGAGCATCGGGAACGTCATCACTTACTTCAAAGGAGCGCGTGAATAGGATCAAGAGACTTCGGCGACAAACAAATATTATTCACAAGAACTTACGCCTTTAGAGGGAAGTAATAATGCCTTTTGACGATTCTTACTATCAATGTCCTTACAATAAGACATATAATCAAATCTTCGTTTCGCACGGCCGCGAGAACGAGCAAGATGCGAGGAGAGTAGTCCATTTTCCTTGCGAATTTTAGAATAATGACTGAGGGTGGAAATAGTGGAGCGAAGCTTTCTCTCGAGGACGCATAACAAATACACAAGATCGAGAAAATTCTTATCGAACATTATTGGCATCTTCGGGGTAGTAAAGCATTCATGGAATAAACACATAAATTAAGATAGTCAAATAATTTGACTACCTTCCTTTGAGAAGAAAGATGTTGAATTAAAAGGCTGAAATTATTCCCCAAGCGGTCCATGACATCATCAAATGAATCTCCCTAAGCCTTTTCAGCCGAGATCGCAAATTCTTTTCATTGGAAACAAGTATGGAGTTTTTCGTTCGCGAGGAGTAGAGTTGGATTTTCTAAATTGACACATTGTTCTTGGAATCGCTTCGCTTTTACACTCAACGTTATTCTACCTTGAATAAGTTTATCTCTCTTGAGTAATTTCTTCAAGTTGGTTTTTCAAAGTATGTTTAACTTGTTCGTGTTCTTCACATAACTTTTGACAAGCATCATCTGCTGAATAGTTCGCCACCTTATTCAACAAAGAACGTTTCTCTTGCGAAGAGTTCGATTCTCATCCGATAAAGTTTGCAACTCCAAATCAGATTTAGTCAAAGCATAAGAGAGGCGAGATAAATCATTACTTAACAAGTTTTGCTTTTGCGATAAATCATAATTCTCTTTCGACAAGTTATTTATTTGATCACCGTGCATAAGTATGAAGATTATCTAAGAGATTATATTGCTCCATCCAACCATCTCTCTCAACTCGAACTTCTTCAACAATGGACTCCATCTGATATATCTCCATTATTCGTTTCTGGTTTAATGCTTAGAGGGCGAACAAGAATTTGAGTTGTAAAAAAAAAAAAAAAAAAAAAAAAAAAAAAAAAAGGGGAGGGAGTTGCGAGAGCATACCTTTTAACTCCTCATTTTTCGAAGAGATTGTCACGATCCGGCGAGAGGTTATGAAATTTCGATTTTCAAGGTGAAAACTATTGCACTTGCGGTCATAACTTGGAGATCATCCTTCAACTTATTAATCTCTTGAACCAAAGATGCTGCGAGACCTTGCTCGAGAACCAAGGTGCTTGCTTAAAATCTCGCGAGACGTTGGATTTGATAGGATTGAAGTCTTTTTTGGCATCATTCACGAGATACGAAAAAAGAACCTTAAAGGAAGTTAAGAATTTGCTCAATCAAAGAAGGCGAGTGATCCTTTGTCAAAGGGGCCTCGGGGAGAAGAAGAGGTTTGGGGAGAGAAGTGATTGGAGAAATAACGAGGGACATTGATAGCGGGAGGAGGTATAAGATCGTTTGTATAGGGCTAGGAACTTGATCTATGAGGAGTTGAGGCATAGAAATATTGTCATTGGTAGTAGTACCGGAGAGGAAAGGGCACAAAGTTACTACTCTTGAACCAACGAATGTACAAATTGAATGCAACAATACATTTTGGTTTCTTGTCGCGGTCTTTTTGAAGCCATAGACAAACCTAAAAGGGTCCTTCACCATAAATCTATTTCGGGGTTGGTTCTTGCTAAACAACAATTTCAAAGTTAATTTGATTTCAACAAAGAAAGTGATCAACAACAAAAACAAGACAAAACTAACAAAGTTTTAAGCTGGTAGAGAATCTAACGGTAATAAACAAACACTTTTAACGATGAAAGATATTAGCTTATAAATTGAATAACATTAAATCACCGGTAAAAGAGGTAAATATTTTCATCTAAATCCAAGGAAGCTTGGCGAAAGAACTTTAAGAAATTCAAATATACTGAATATTGAATGCTTTGTTACTAAGCTAACATTGATTGCAAACCCTTCATCAACCAAAACCAAAGATTTGAAAGACTATATAAAGGAGAACTCTAGCAACTAAAATAAACGACGGGAAAACGAATCGGCAAAACATAATCCCCACACCTCCAGAAAATAAAGGTGTGATACTAGTTGATTTTATAAGTCATTAGGAGAGAGAAAGAGTCTAAGTGATTTTCTCCATGAATTTTAACCTTTGGTTTCTACCGAGACAACGAATGTACCGTTACACAAACCTACGTGCATTTCATTTGTGTGTAACAAGACTTAACGGTTGAAAAGACAGTTTTCATCTGGAATATTGAATGCTTTGTTACTAAGCTAACATTGATTGCAAACCCCGATTTGAAAGACTATATAAAGGAGAACTCGATACTAACTTGATACTAGTTGTATAGATTCTCCTTTAACCTGTTTATGTTAGGTTAACGACTTGAAGACTTCATTGGGATTGTGAAGCCAGGACGATACTACTTTCTTGTAGTTGTGTGATCTGATCTTGATGTTCTATCGTATTGAGTACAATCGTAACGATTGGCTTAAGATTGATATCTCCGATAGGCAAGATATAAAAGTAATCACAAACACCTTCGTCTCATCGTTTGTGATTCCACAATATCTTCTTTCGCCGCGCCGATTAAGATTATTGTGAGGTGATTGATAATACTAGGTTGTTCTTCGGGAATATAAGTCCGGGTTATCAATTGGTTCATGTTCACCTTTATTTATCAAAAGACGGAACAAAAACTCGTAGGTATTTCTGTGGGAGACAGATTTATCTATTACCGTAGACTTTTTTGTGTGATACAGATTTGTTTATTAAAGTCTTCGACTTTGGGTCGTAGCAACTCTTAGTTGTGGGTGAGATCATCTAAGGGAATCAAGTGCGTAGTATCCATCTGGGATCAGAGACGTAAGCAACGCAACTGTACCTTGGATCAGTGTGAGATTGATTGGGGTTCAAGTACAGTCCAGACCGAAGTTAGTTTGTAGTAGGCTAGTGTCTGTAGCGGCTTAATACAGTGTGTGTTCAATCTGGACTAGGTCCCGGGGTTTTTCTGCATTTGCGGTTTCCACGTTAACAAAACTTCTGGTGTATATGTTATTTATTTTCCGCATTATATTTTGTTATATAATTGAAATATCACATGTTGTGCGTTAGATCAATCAATTAGAATATCCAACCTTTGGTTGTTGATTTACATTGATTGACACTTGGATATTGGTCTTTGGTACCATACAAGTTATCTCTCTTGTATTTAATTAGACTCGCAGATTTCTATTTGCTTGAGTAAGAATTAAATCGAGGGATCGAGATATTATAACTCTTTGATATACTGTTAATGAGATTGAGTCTAGTTGATTCTCTTAAAAGTATATTGGAGTTAGTCCATACATATTGCTAAGCGAAATATTGGGTGTGGTTGTTGTACCCCCGCTTTTTCAAAAAAATTACAAATTTGAACGCCTATGGCTCTCTCATCCGCAACTCAGGGAAGTGGTTGAATCAGCTTGGGTACAACAACAAGATATGGAGCCTACCCTTGAACTTCAATTAAAACTCATAACATCCGGTCAAACTCTTCTGGAATGGAACAAGGAAACATTTGGTCACCTGCCAACTATGATCAAGAAATCGACAGCCAAGATAAAACTTGCTCAATATCAGTGTGCTACCCAATCTGGCAGAGATCTGGAATTTTGGTTGACTCGAGAAAAACAACTGAGAATCGATCATGCAGAGCTTCTACAATGTCATGCGACATACTGGCAGCAAAGATCCCGAATTCAGTGGCTACAATCAGGCGATCTTAACACAACTTTTTTCCATACTAAAGCAACAATTCATATGGCATGTAACAATATACAACAACTACAAGACCCACAAAACAATTGGGTTAACAAGAAGGAGGACGTTAACTCATTCTTGATCACTACTCTCAACAATATACGGCCCCCACCTACAGTGATAGACGAGGATCTTTTTATAAATATCAACTCAAGATTAACTCCCAGACAATCATAATTACTTACCAAAGAAGTAACTACAGCAAAAATCAAACAAGACCTATTCTCCATAAATTCCGAGAGTGTTCCTGGTCCATATGGTTACACAAGTAAGTTTTTCAAAGTTTTCTGGGAAACAACTCACTCCCAATTGATAGCAATGGTTCGAAGTTTTTTCAATGATCTTAATATACATCCTCTCATGAATTACACAAATATAACAGTAATCCCTAAAGTCGATCATCCATCAAAACCTTCACAATTCAGACCCATAGGGCTTTGTAACGTCACATATAAAATTATCGCAAAAATCCTAGTTAACCGTATTAAACCCCTTCTCCATTTCTTAATAAGCCCCTATCAAAGTTCCTTTGTACCACAAAGATCAATTCACGATAACATATCAATTGCTGGAGAGCTCTTTCACCATATCAGAACCTCTAACCTCACCAAAGAACCAAAAATAGCTCTCAAACTAGATATCCAGAAAGCGTACGATAGCTTAGATTGGGGATTCATCAAAACCTCATTCACCAGGCTAGGATTTACATTAACCTTTATAGATTATATTATGTTATGCGTCACAATTGTCACATATTTGATCAACATAAATGGTACACCTCATGGTTACATCAACCCAACTAGAGGTATCAGACAAGGAGACCCGCTCTCTTCCTATATTTACATCATATGTGCTGAAATCCTGTCTACAAATTTGGGAAACCTTCAAAACCAAAAGCTAGTTCTAGGACTTAACATATCAAAAAAAGCACCACCCATTATTCATTTAATGTATGCTGACGATCTACTAATCACATATAAAGCTTCGGCTCAGAGTAACCATCAACTTAAGACCCTGCTTCACTCTTATGGCACTTCAGCGGGCCAGGTAATTAATACTTCCAAATCAATAATCATTCATCACCCGAGATTAGACCCGATCAAGATAAGTGATCTTCAGCAATTCTTTGATATGTCGGCAACATCAAAACCTCAAACATATCTAGGAGTCCAGTTCAAACAAGGAAGAGCTTCGAATCACACCTTTGCGCCTCTCCTAAAAAGATTAGCTCGAAAAGCTAAAGGATGGATGACAAAATGCCTAACTCCAGCTGGAAGATTCGTTCTCATCAAAACCTCCTTAATCCCCACCTCAAACCACCTTATGCAAACATAAAACCTACCCAGCAATGTCCACAAACAAATAGATCGTATCACCAGGATTTTTTTCTGGGGACATGAGTCGACAGTTAAAAAGCTTCACCCTATTGGTTGGGATAAAGTAACAAAACCAATATCTGAAGGAGGGTTAGGCATAAGAAAAAGCAGTGATCATAACAAGGCTCTTCCCATGAAAAGAATTTGGAATTTGCATGAACAACCTAATTCCATTTGTGGAAGTCTTTTTAGTGAAAAATATCTTGATCAACAACCAATTCTACAAGGCATTGATTACATATCATCTTCCTCCAGTGCTCAATGGAGACAACTAGCATCAATTAATTGTCCCTACCATGCAACAATTGATATTTCATCTAATTGGAAATGGGTTATCAACACCAATAGAAGCCAATTGGATTCCACACTCACCAAATCTAGACCCAACAAAATGTTACCCGATCCGAAAGGTAGCTGATATCATAGATCCGATCTCTCATAACTGGATTCAGGAAAAGTTAAACACCCTTCCCAATCTTGTAACCCAAAAATTCATAAACATCCACCTTCCCCAAGATATCCCCCAGGATAAAATTATCTGGCCACACTCAAAATCAGGAAAATACACTACTTTATCGGGATACAAATGTCTAACCCATGGTCAACCTACTCAGACCCCCCTCCCACCTACCAAATTCCTATGGACCTTACCGTGTCCACCAAAAATTCGGCTTTTCTTGTGGAAAGCAATCATACCAACCTTCTCTCATTTACATCACATCCATTTGACCAACTCTGACATTTGCCCCAGATGCAACGCTGATCCGGAATCAGCGATTCACTTTCTAATTCACTGTCCAACGGCGACTACATCTTGGAACACATTGCTCAATCAACTTTCAACCACACCAAACTCCAACTATCCCCCCACATTTACCTTAACGCCTCATACAACCATTTCCCGAATCCTACAACAATCAACACCAATAACTGTCATCTCCTCTTTCTGTTTTCTATTCTGGACCTTATGGTTGGCTAGGAATGAACTAATATATTGCCAAAAGCAAAACACATCTGATGAAATCTTAGCCTGGGCTCAAAAAAATAACAAGAATTTTTTACGATACTAGATTCCTTACTCCCAGTTCTACCAGTAGATTCACCGATACCTAACCACTCAAGAGGCGTCAAAAAGATCTCAACAATCTCTGTAGGATGGTCTACTCCGAATATGAACTAGATTAAATTAACACAGATGGGTAAACCAGGACTCATCCGGGTTTTGCGGGTGCAGGTTTCATTTGTAGGGACTCCGACGTACGGACTGTAATGGCTCTAGCTCAACCTTTAGGCATTACGACTACCTTAACTGCAGAACTTGGGCTCTGCTTTTGGCTTCAAGAACGACAACAGAAAGGCAATGGCCAAAATTTCTATTTGAGACGGACTCGGAGAACCTTCTGCGATTCATCACATCCCCTACTCCCCCACCTTGGCACATCTCAGGGATGATTGAAGAAATAAAAAATAGAATTTGACAGATTCCGCAGGCTTCTATCCAACACAATTACAGAGAAGGAAATCAAGAAGCGGATGGTTTAGCTAATCATGCGGCAGATAAAAGTCAAATAGGAAATTTGTAAACCAAAATATGGGATCGGGCAATCCCAATCTTTATTAGTCAAATTCTTTACCATGATTCTGTGGGTACCACATACCCAAGTCAAATTGTAACCTAATCCTTTATTAATAAATGCATGCTTCAAAAAAAAAATTTACTACTACATTAATTGAACAGGTTGTCGTGCTAGCCTACCAGCGAGCCTCATGGGTAACCTAGCCAAGGGAGCGGAAGCGGATGGGGGACTGAGATTGTATCACAATGGGGCAAGCTAACTCTATCTTCCATGTAAATTCCTGTAATATTACGCCATTGGGGGCTCGAACCTGGGACCTCCTGGAGGCCATGAAACGTTGGGAAACGGGGATGACCAGCTGAGCTAGGTGCCCGTTTTTTTTTCCGGAGAAAAAGAATGAAACCTCATTCTATTAATTCATGATAATAATAATAATGATTGTTCTCGAAAGCTATCAATTGGAGCAGTTATAACATTGATACAATTCCTAATATATATAGATTGCTCAATAATATCAATTGGAGCATCTCTTTTCCATATGTGTTCAACAACATTACGGTTAAAAAAATGGATATGCCGACCGCTTTCTTTATAGTGTATCTACAAATTAAAATAAAGGCATTGCATTATTTGTTTGATTTCCAAAATCATTACTAATTTTATATTTGCGTTGTGTAACTTCAGCGTATTTTACCATTAGCACCTTCAAAGTTGGAGTAAAATCGCTTTGGAATATGATTTGATACCCACTCCATTTAGGTTCTCATTGGAAAGCAGTTTCGGCTCCTTTCTCTTCTAGTTGTTCTCTTGTTGTGCAATCTGCATAGGATTTCCTAGCTTCAATAGTTGTACCTGCAATAGTCATTTAGAGTTAGTCTAATTCCTGAGGAAGTCATAGGGTTATTCATATATAAAGCTATGTCCAATCTCAGTGTCATGAATGTCTGATATTGTTCTGGTTATCTGTCAATTATTTGAAGAGTTTTATCATGCATTGGATTGTAATACAACTTTTGCATTATATTATAATTTGGACCAACTACTTCCATCTGGCTATTAATAAAATTTACAATTTATTTTGTTGTATTTGCACTGGGACAAGTTATCGTAGTACAAAATTCTGGCCTGTCCAGAATACATTTTCTTATATTTTCTTCTTTAAAACAATTAACCATTTAGCCATTCATGAAAACTATTGCTATCATTTCTAATATAATTCATATCGTAGTTTAGATGTAGCCAAACATGGATTGTGAAATTGCAGTTAAGAATGATATGAGTTAAGGATTCCTTATCAGAGTTGTAAAGGTTGCATTTAGTGTCAATGTTTGGGAGAATTGCAGCCATTCTCATACCCGTTGGGAGGATACAATGGGTTGTTTTTCATATAAAAAGTTTTAATGTTGGTGTTGTTTTGAGATTCCATATTTTTCCCCAGTCCGCTGTAACAATTTCATCCGACCTATAGATAGACTCATAGAGGGAGTATATTGTGAACTTACCTTTATTGTTTAAGTTCCAAATTGTTGTATCATCTTCATCCTGGCCAGGTATATTTATTTTTACTATCTTTTGAACAATTTATTGATCAAAAGAAGCATTTAGTTTATGAAGATCCCATGTTTTGTTATCTGTAAATAAGTGGTTCACCTAGTTAGGTTTTCAGTGCCTGTTACTGGTTTTGGGATAGGTAAATTAGTGTCTGGAATCCAATTATCATCCCAGATGTATGTCAGTTTACCATTCCCAATCTTCCATCTACAATTCTGTTTTATTTTTTGAATTCCATCATGAATTCCTTTCCAGACCCATCCCTAGTGCCTAACAACAGATTGAAGCAACTCTTAGGTTGTAAAAGACGTCAGCTTACGGAATCAATTGCGTAAAGCCTTGCGAGGTTCAAGAGACGTAAGGAGCACGACTGTAACTGAACCACTTGGAGGGTGGATTCGATCTCAATTATATTCCAATATGAAGTCTGATAGTAGGCTAGTGTTTGTAGCGCCTTGATACAGTTTAGAGTTCAAATATGGACGAGGTCCCGGGGTTTTTTTTTTGCAGTTAAGGCTTATTGGTTGACAAAACTTCCGGTGTCTTGTGTTTTTCCTTTTCCGTGTTATATTGTTTATCTTTATAATTGGATTTACGCAAGTTGTATGTATTCAATCTTAGTAGATACATCCATCTAATTGTGGTCGATCACGAGACTCGTTTCTTATAGAATTTGTATCTTGAAAGATAGATAACAAGATTTATTACTTGGCAGAATTCTGATTGGATTATTTGGATACGACTAGATTGATCTTGGATATTGATCTTTGAGATCATCCAAGTACTTTTCTAAATAATGAGGTTCACAGACTCTTGTCTATATACATACTGATTGAGAAGAGGTAGAGATAGAGATATAAACTCTATATACATATTGTCAAGGATCATTCAGCTGGTCTACTCGCAATTTGATGTGATTTTAATTGTTGTTGTAAAGTGGTAAAAATATTCGTTCAACTCAGACTTGTGAAGATTCAATTTTAGATCTAATTCTAGAAGGGTATATTTATTATACAACAACAAACCTTTAACCTGGTGCATACGCACCAGATGAATAGCATGGAAATGTATTAATTTTGAAGTTTGTCATTAAATATTTATTCCATATACAGTATATAATGTTCAATATTAGTGAACATAATTTTAGATATATTGTACGACATTAACAATTCTCAATATTATTGTGGGGGAGATCTCATATACTACATTTTATGCCTTCATTCCATTGATAGCATACCAATGAGACCAGGATATACTGCCTATGTAAGGCATGTGTAATCATTGACCCAACACTAGACAAAAGATCCTTAAGAAACACAAAATACAGTAAGATGAAGTAGAACATGACCATTTAGATAGTCTGACACACAACCCCATAAACACATGGGAAGACAATGCATGATATCAAAAATTGCTAAATATTATTTTAGCCGAGATCTCATATGCATTTTAGGTTTTCATGAAAATATACCAATGATGCTAGCTATATATAGCATGTAATCATTGAGCCAACACTACAAAAGATCATCAAGTGCACATATATGCAATTATTTTCTACATAATATATATCTAATACGCTAATACTAAAGCAAATTTAGAAGCATATTATCATAACATATTCCAAAAATGTAGTTATGTAAATTCAACATAAACAAAATAAATCAGGAAATAGTGCATAAAAAATTAAAAAACTGATTAGTTGTGATCCCTCAAAAATTAAAGAAATTACTAAAAGATCAATCTGAATTAGTAACTTGGATTCAGATTCACAACTATCAGATTCGGATATTGAAAAATACCACCAAATGATAACTGCCGATATAAACGACTTTATGAACAAAGAAATCTAGTCTAAGTCAGATCCCAACCGATCAAGATGTATGCACAAATCACGAGATACAAAAACAAATAAGAAAAAAATCTTTTTATCTTCAAATCTTCAATAAGACCGGGCAAGAATCTTAACACTGAAATAATATCTCATGTTATCTTCTGAGGGAGAAGCACCAATTCCCGGAGCTAAAATAACAAAAATAAATAAAACCCTAATTTATTTATCCACACTTGAACCAGTCAGAAATTAAGATGATCTGGTTCACTTAGTAGCCGCTGAGTTTCCTATGAGATAACAAAACATAATAAGAAACCCTGGAAATCAAAGATGCAGAGTGAAATGAACGTAATGCTGAATTAAAGATAAATTTACCATGAACGAAGACAATAGATTAAAAAATTAAGAGAGGAATCTAGAGGAAATGAACGAAATAAACCTTAATAATCTGACACGGTAGATTATTGTTCGCTATATAGATCAATTGATGGCTTGAGAGAGAATTATATAAGCTAAGAGTTTCATAGGAATGGGAAGGTCTCTCCCTCCTTTGTAAGAGAGATATAGAAAATCTTGCATCGAAGAAAAATGAAACGACAGTTATTAAGAAGGTTATATTGGGGGAATTCAAAAATGATACACTACTAAATAAGGAAATAAACCAATTTATTAAAAATTATCCCAAAATCCCAAGTCCCAACAATGCCATGAGACCTCTAGCCTTTGCTTTCTATTTTTGGGATTGGCGGTCCCATGACTCCCATCCATCTTATATGTACGTCGGTTTTCTAGGTATTACAAGATTGCTAGTAAAGAATTCGACTTTGTGCACCTCGGATTAACTGGGGTGCACATTCCTCCCCACTTTATTGGGAGTCTTAATCAACATAAGACATATTTATTTTTTTATTTTGATTTATCGCTTTTTTATATAAATTATATATTACCAACACTACTTCTCTCCCAAACTCGTCTTATTAGGCTGAGTGTGCTATGGAGAAGGAAAATGGGATGATGGTGACAGAAAACCGTGGTCGTTTTCTTTCTCTCTGCTAGAATGCAGGGAACGTTGGAAAGGATTTAAACGGGGCCAAGGAAACAATCTTTGCCAAAAAAAAAGTGAAAATCAAGGGGGGGGGGAATTCAAAAATGATACACTACTAAATAAGGAAATAAACCCATTTATTAAAAATTATCCCAAAATCCCAAGTCCCAACAATGCCATGAAACCTCTCGCCTTTGCTTTCTATTTTTGGGATTGGCGGTCCCACGACTCCCATCCATATTATATGTATGTCGGTATTCTAGGTATTACAAGATTGCTAGTAAAGAGTTCGACTTTGTGCACCTCGGCTTAACTGGGGTGCACATTCCTCCCCACTTTATTGGGAGCTTAATCAACATAAGACATATTTACTTTTTTATTTTGATTTATCGCTTTTTTATATACATTATATATTACCAACACTACTTCTCTCCCAAACTCGTCTTCTTAGGCTGAGTGTGCTATGGAGAAGGAAAATGGGATGATGGTGACAAAAAACCGTGGTCGTTTCCTTTCTCTCTGCTCGAATGCAGGGAACGTTGGAAAGGATTTAAACAGGGGCAAGGAAACAATCTTTGCCAAAAAAAATGAAAAGCAAGGGGGGGTGGAATTCAAAAATGATACACTACTAAATAAGCAAATAAACCCATTTATTAAAAATTATCCCAAAATCCCAAGTCCCAACAATGCCATGAGACCTCTCGCCTTTGCTTTCTATTTTTGGGATTGGCGGTCTCACGACTCCCATCCATATTATATGTACGCCGGTCTTTTAGGTATTACAAGATTGCTAGTAAAGAATTCGACTTTGTGCACCTCGGCTTAACTGGGGTGCACATTCCTCCCCACTTTATTGGGAGTCTTAATCAACAGAAGACATATTTACTTTTTTATTTTGATTTATCTCTTTTTTATATAAATTATATATTACCAACACTACTTCTCTCCCAAACTCGTCTTCTTAGGCTAAGTGTGCTATGGAGAAGAAAGATGGGATGATGGTGACAGAAAACCGTGGTCGTTTCCTTTCTCTCTGCTCGAATGCAGGGAACGTTGGAAAGGATTTAAACAGGGGCAAGGATATAATCTTTGCCAAAAAAAAGTGAAAAGCAAGGGGGTGGAATTAAAAAATGATACACTACTAAATAAGGAAATAAACCCATTTATTAAAAATTATCCCAAAATCCCAAGTCCCAACAATGCCATGAGACCTCTCGCCTTTGCTTTCTATTTTTGGGATTGACGGTCCCACGACTCCAATCCATCTTATATGTACGTCGGTCTTCTAGGTATTACAAGATTGCTAGTAAAGAATTCGATTTTGTGCACCTCGGCTTAACTGGGGTGCACATTCCTCCCCACTTTATTGGGAGTCTTAATCAACAGAAGACATATTTACTTTTTTATTTTGATTTATCGCTTTTTTATATAAATTATATATTACCAACACTACTTCTCTCCCAACCTCATCTTCTTAGGCTGAGTGTGCTATGGAGAAGAAAAATGGGATGATGGTGATAGAAAACCGTGGTCGTTTCCTTTCTCTATGCTCGAATGCAGGGAACGTTGGAAAGGATTTAAACGGGGGCAAGGAAACAATATTTTCCAAAAAAAAGTAAAAAGCAAGGGGGGTGGAATTCAAAAATGATACATTACTAAATAAGGAAATAAACCCATTTATTAAAAATTATCCCAAAATCCCATGTCCCAACAATGCCATGAGACCTCTCGCCTTTGCTTTCTATTTTTGGGATTGGCGGTCCCACGACTCCCATCCATCTTATATGTACGTCGGTCTTCTAGGTATTACAAGATTGCTAGTAAAGAATTCGACTTTGTGCACCTCGGCTTAACTGGGGTGCACATTCCTCCCACTTTATTGGGAGTCTTAATCAACGATAAGACATATTTACTTTTTTATTTTGATTTATCGCTTTTTTATATAAATTATATATTACCAACACTACTTCTCTCCCAAACTCGTCTTCTTAGGCTGAGTGTGCTATGGAGAAGAAAAATGGGATGATGGTGACAGAAAACCGTGGTCGTTTCCTTTCTCTCTGCTCGAATGCAGGGAACGTTGGAAAGGATTTAAACAGGGACAAGGAAACAATCTTTGCCAAAAAAAAGTGAAAAGCAAGGACAGAGTCGTCGCCTAGTAAAATATATTCTTAACCGATTTTGGGCCAACTTTTAAATGAAATATATCTAAACATCTTTATAAAGTTACTATAATATAAAGTTTGTTTCCCTCCCTCACCAATGCACTCAGACCTTCCTACTAGATAATGTGGCGACACTGTATAACCCACTACTATCCTCCTCCATAAGAGTCAACCTTAGTGTGTTTTGTTTTCGATTTCCTCATATCCCTCTCCTCTTGTTTATACATGCAAGAGCATAAATAATCAGTTTTACATGATTGTAAAATTTTCAATCAATCATAGGTGATCACTGCATCATCTATCGAATCAAAGATAAAAACCATGAGAAATCTAATCAATCATAGCTACTTGATGTTCAATTAAACACCTACGAAATTAATCACATAAGCGTTTAATAAATCAATGAAGTCTTAGAAGTGTTTAAGAGAGTTCTATCAATGCTAAACATGTTAAAATAACAGTAATAACACTGTTCTGTTTTTTCTTTTTAAACACCACATCACACCTTATTTTCCATATAAACCAAATTATAGTGTTACATAGAACATTCCATTCAATATCATAATCTCCCCTATCAGTTTTTTCAAAACAGTCAGACAACCATTCATGAAAGTTTGTTGTGCCATTTCTAATATAATTCATGTCAAAATTGAAATGCATCCATACCTGTGTAGCATAATTGCAGTGCAAGAATATATGAGTTAAAGTTTCTTCACTTTCATTACATAACTTACACTTAGTGTCAATATCAGGAAGGACAGCTGCCACTCTCATGTTGTTAGGTAAGATTGAGTGTGCCGCTTTCCAAATAAAATTCTTAACAGCTGGGGTAGTCTTCATTTTCCACATTCTTTTCCATTTAGGTTCAGCATTTCCATTAGAGTTTATATGGTTATACAAAGATTTAACATAGAACGTACCTTTTTTTGTTTAAAGTCCATCTTGGAACATCAATTTTTTCTTCTGTTGGAATTCTAATCTCCCTGACTTTTTCTACTATCTGGTTATCAAAGCATCTTACAAGTTTATCTAGATCCCAAGTTTTGGGTTCTGTAAATAGGTCACTTACTTTACTAATACCCTCCGTGGCAGTATAGTGTCTAAGAAGAGGTGGTTCAATATCTAGAATCCAACTATCATGCCAGATATCAATATTTCTACCATTTCCTATTTCCCAAAAACAACATTTGTTAATTTGATTAATGCATGTTAGCATCCCTTTCCAAATCCAGCTATCATTCTTGTTTGGTTTGCTATTTACATGTAGTATGTCATAGTTAGGGTAGTATTTGTCTTTCATAATAGAGGCATAGAGAGAGTCAGGGTTTTGTTTTAGGTTCCATCCCATTTTAGCTGTCATGGCTATGTTAAATTTTCTTACGTTTTTTATACCTAATCCTCCTTCTTCTAGAGTTTTACAAATAGAGGTCCTTTTTTTAGGCAAACACCTTTTTTCCCATTTTCATTTAGTCCCTTTTCATTTTTTTTTCCACCAGTAATTTCTCTGCATTTTTGTTATTTAATCACAGAATTTAACTGGTAATTTGAAACAATTCATTTGATATACATAGACAGATGAAGCCACATTTTTTATCATAACCGTTTTTCCTGCATTGTTTAGATTAATCCCATTCCAACTTGTCATCCTAGTTCTCAAGTTTTCGACTAAAGGATCAAAGCACTCTATTTCTGACCTATTGGTAAACAACGGGGATCCTAGGTACTTATCAGTTAGGGGTATAGCTGTAACACCTAACAGATCTTTAACCTTTCTTCGAATACTAGTTTTAGTTTTTTTACTAAAAAACACTCCAGATTTACTCAAGTTATTGAGTTATCCCGAAGCCAAGCTGAAATTATTAAACAGGTTAACCAGATTTTGACAATTAGTTTCACTTACCTTACAGAAGACTATACAATCATCGGCGAATATAAGGTGACTTAAAGAAGGAGCCTTGTGGACCAGTTTTATGCCTTTGATCAAACCCAAATTTTCAGCATTCTGAATGGTTCTAGATAGCGCTTCAATGCAAAATAGAAAGAGATAGGGGGAGATTGGATCTCCTTGTCTCAATCCCCTTGAAGGTTTAAAAAAGTTTGTTGGTGAGCCATTTATCAAAACAAATAAAGTGGTAGTCGAGATGCACTGATGAACCAAGTTACACCATTTGTTATTAAACCCCATTCTAGTCATGACTTTAATTAGGAAATCCCATTCGACTCTGTCGAATGCTTTAGACATGTCTATCTTTAGACCCATGAATCCTTTCTTAGATTTAGAGTTTTTCATCTTGTGTATTATTTCATGGGCTAAGGTAATATTCTCAGCTATCTGCCTACCAGGTATAAATGCAGACTGATAAGGCAAAATTATTTTTCCTAGCAGTCCTTTCATTATACCTGCCATTAGTTTGGAAATCACCTTGTAGCTAGTATTAGCTAGAGCAATAGGTCTAAATTCTATAGGGGATGTGGGATTCAAAGTCTTAGGAATTAAGGATATGAATGAGGCATTCATTTCTTTAGAAGTATAACTCGTTTTGAAGAAAGTTTGAATCATAGTAGTCAAATCAGTTCCTACAGTTTCCCAATTCTGTTGAAAGAAATTCGGTGGGAAACAGTCAGGTCCCGGGCTTTTATCAGGCTCCATGGAAAAGAGAATATTTTTAATTTCAATTTCAGTTGGAATGGCGCATAACATTTCATTATCCTCATTAGTGACACTAGTAGGAATACTAGTAGGAATTAAGTTTATTATGTTCTGGTCAATTTCTGGATTAATAGTAGTGGCAATTTTGAGAAAATGTTGAGTTATACACTCAGCAATTTCCTCTTTCGAATTAATCCAAACATTATCTTCATTCATTAACATATCAATTCTATTTCTTCTAAATCTCTGTTTAGCTTTTGTGTGGAAATATCTAGTGTTTCTGTCTCCTAAGGCCAAGTTTTGATCCCTGCTTTTGTCTTTCCAAAAATTTTCTTTTATAACATACCATTTAGCAAGATCATTTCTTAATTTGGCTATCACTTGAGTCTTATTTGGATAATTTTCAGTATTGTTGGTTGTATCAAGTTTTTTCTTTATGTTTTCTATGTTACTGTTTATATTCTCAAATTTTTTCCTATTCCACACTCTAAGAATCTGTTTAACATTTCCAAGTTTTTTGTTAACCTTATAAGCTGGGGATCCTTTAACAGTTGAATTCCAGCTTTCCTGGATTAGAGTCTTGCAGTCCTCATGCTTTATCCACTCACCAAAATATTTAAAAGGGGTAGGCCCATCTTCCCAATGATTGAGCAAATTAAGTTTTATAGGGACATGATCAGAAGCTAATGGTCCTAGATGCTTTATGCTAGAGTTTGGAAACTTCCTATTCCATTTGTCATTTACAATGGCCATATCAAGTCTTTGTTCAATATTTTCCTCATCAAGTCTATGATTATTCCAAGTGTAAGTGTAACCCGTAAATCCAAGGTCAACAAGATTACATTTATTGATAAGGTTATTAAAAAAATTTGCTTCATTTTTCTTAAAGGCAAATCTACTTTTCTTTTCTTCCTCATGTAGAACCACATTAAATCACCAATTATAATCCAAGGTTTGTCAACAGTGTGAGATATTTGTTTTATGATGATCCAAAAATTGAGTTTCAGTTTCCTATAGGGACTACCATATAGGCATGTAAGAATCCAACTGGTGTTGTCTAAAGGGTTGGTAATTGTTGCATTTATATGGTTATAAGCATGATCATCTATCTTGATTTTAACATTGTTCTTCTAGATAAGACATAGACCTCCAGCACTCCCTTTAGGAGGGACTAGAAAATATTTATGCACATTTACCATTCTCATGATGTTTTTCATCTCATCGTTTTGTTGTTTAGTTTCCGAAATAAATAGAATATCAGGGTTCTCCTTATTTAAAGTATCTAGAAGGCTGTGTCTAGTCTCTTATGAACTGCCAGAAGTAAGAAATTTCAGGATAGGTGAATTCTCTCAAGACTAAGCTTTTAACTAACATAATGGCAATACTTAGGCAAATTTCGATAATTCTAATTAAAATTAAAT
Source organism: Papaver armeniacum (assembly GCA_023531295.1). Taxonomy (NCBI): domain Eukaryota; kingdom Viridiplantae; phylum Streptophyta; class Magnoliopsida; order Ranunculales; family Papaveraceae; genus Papaver; species Papaver armeniacum. Next base: position 151,212 of record JAJJWW010003258.1, read on the forward strand.
TGAATTTAAGGTACAAGATACAATTTAGGGAAGTAATCAGGGGGTAGTAATCACTTACCTCTTTTGTAGCTTCCATTGAGATTTCATTGTTAGAATTGAAGATTGTTTTAGCCTCCAAGTGAGCTTCATCTTCTTCCCTTTGTTCCTCCCTGTTTCTATTCTTCTTAGAGCTTTGGATTTTCAGATTTTCAGATCTTCATCTCTCTTTCTCTAGATTGGAATATTGTTCATGACAATTTCTTCAATTGAATCCTTGGAGTTGAAAGATTGACTCCTGTTAGGATCTCTCGCCTCTCTCTTCCAATACCCTTTATTAACCCTTTGATTTCCACCAGAATTTGTTCCAATTTGCATTCGATTTTGATTTTGGATAGAGACAAAGGCAGAAAGGTTTTTGTTTTGGAAAGGTCTGAATAAGGGATGAACAGGTTCATCACCATATGCAGTTAGGTTTTGATTGTAGTAATTGGGGTAGATTTCTCCTAGTTTTCCCAAAGGATCAATTAAGGATTGTTTTTTCTCATTCCTTTTGTTATTCTTTAGTTTCAATCTCATCGAATGTTTATCACCCGTATTTTTATGTTTCGGTTTTGGAATCAGAATTGGTTTCAGGTTTGGTTTCAGAGTAGGTTTAGGGTTATCTTTTGTCTGGGCTTTTTCTTTGTTTTGAGAAGTATTTTCAGATACTTCAAACAATTTTTTCTTCACTGGCCCATTAGAATTCTGATTAGCATCTGAATCCATTAGATCGAAAGGGTTTTCACGGCAATTTGTCGAGCTTGATTCGCCTGCCTTAAACTGGATGGATGGAGAAGACCATGAGAAAGATTTCCTTTGTGTTTCCATTTGTTTTTTCTCAGTGATTTTTTTATTTCTTGTTGAAGATTGTGTAACCTCCTTCTCAGACGATTGACCTTCCATATCTTTTTCACAGGTTTTTGTTGAGTGGTGTAACCATCTACATGACTTGCAAAGTTTAAGATTGAAGAGTTTGTATGAAAACTCAAGCCATTCAGGTTTGGCAAAGAGATCCGTGTAGACTTCAGATCCAAAAGGGAGGTTGTGTTGTACTCTTATTTCCATCAGACACTCCACATTTTTTTTCCATCTTGATTTATTTCATATGGGTTTTTATGTTTCAAGTACTTACCAGCTGGAGAACATATTTTCTTGAGATCTTATTCATTTATGAAGTTTTTTGGTGTGTTTTTAATGTGCATCCAGATCTTTGTTTTGAAAAAGCTGTCTTCATCAATGTGTTGAGGACCTTGAATAGGACATTCAATAAGTACTATGAGTTTTCCTAGAATAAACCAAGCTCCTCCCTGCTTTAAAAGATGAAAATCTTATGCTTCTCTTAAATGAAACTCATTATAGTTTCTCTTCTTGTCATAAAGTTTAATGTGGACTCCTCCTTTAAGATCCCATGTAAACTTTACTTCATCAATGATTTTAGTAATTTCATAAGAGGATTTACTGCATAATCTCCCAATAACAGTATTCTTCCAGTTGGTAGTAGGTGAAGTTCTCTGATTTTGAGAGTTGAGGTACACTTTTGGAGTAAAGTTAGGTGGATTTATGCTAGAGTTTTCCATCTGTTTTGTTAATGATTCTATTGAGCCTTCAATGAGTTTTTCCTTTGGTTTTTCGGTGGCTTTGAATGTGTTTGGAGTTTCCATTTGAGGTGGAAGATCAGTATAAGAGATTGTGTATTCAACAATAATGCTGATAACCTTATTAGGCCAAGGATTGAAATAATTAAAACTTATAGTCTATAGCATAGTGTGAAAGTTGTATGGAATGACTACTGACCTGACTAGCACAAGTATTGGATTTAACACAAATTTGAATTTTGAATTCCTTGGTCAAGTCAGATGGAGTAATTAAATCAAAATAATTGAGGATTTTAAAGATGTCCATTATCTACTGGTTAAAGAACAAGTATACTTAACATATTATTATCCAGCAGGATAACACATTAGAAAGATATTTTCCAGGAAATAGCATTTTCCTTTGAATTGTAGGACTGAAACAATTACTTGTCAAATGAACTTTTCTTTTTCTTCTTCTCCATTTGAAATTTAATAGGGTATTAGGGAGGGTAGGTATCATGGTGCACCCAACACTCGACCAAAAATATATCAAAGGACTAGCCTTCAGGAAAACAAGTACACTCCCACGCCTTCGAAAAGACACTTAACCACTAAAACAATTAAGAGATTTAAGCAAAGAAAAGAAAGGAGAAGTAAAAACAGCTAGATACAGGACCTAGAACTGACTAAATCTAACACAAGATTCTGCAGAGCATAAATTAAATCAAATTTCAAGTTTAAAAAAAACTAGGAACCCGGGAAATCGAACAGACTAAAACCTAGCAAGAGTAATAGATTCCACTTAAGCAGATGAAACTTATAACTTACACTAGAGAGATAGAAAAACATATGAGAGTTAATGCATAGTCTAAGATCAACCCAAATAAATACTAGTTAAATGAAACCAAGATTTCAAAACAGAGCAGCAACCAAAGGGGAAGGGAATTAATCAAATTCACTAATCAAAATGAGAGAACACAACAAGAAGAGTAAGGGAAAGACATCAGCAATAGAGAGCGTAAGGAAGAAAATATATTTTGGAAGTAGTAGTCGAAATAGTATCGAGAACAGTTCACTCTCAACAGCTGAAGGAAATCCAGCAGTAGAGGATAAAGAGATAATATACGAACCTCCAAGGCAAAACTATACTTCTCTAAATCAATTACCGGTACAATCAGCAGAGGTTGAGATTGCTAACAATCTTAATCTCGTCAATCCAGAAATAACAACAGCAGACTACGAAAATCCCTCACCTGGAAGTATCGAAGATATTAATAATATGGATGGAGATTATTATCGATACGCTTCTTCAGATGATCCTGCACACTATGACGAGGACGAAAAATATTATTATAATGAGGATTTTGAAATTCCAGAGGAGCAAGAGGTAGAGGAAGAAGAATCAGAGGAAGAAGAGGCATAGTTTGAGTTAAACGATGGAGAGTTTATATGTCATCTTGATCCCGAGTATTCCAGGAGAGCCAGCTACGGAGATGGATGGGAAACTTCTGATGAAATGTTTCCAGAGATGACTCCTCCTGAGCTTGGATTTGTTTATCAAGCAGAAGATTTTACACCTCGTTTTCCTTATCCTGATATGAGACAACAATCAAAAAAGAAGGAGCTCTTTGTGTTTCACAATCAGTGGGAACTTCAAGATGATCAAAGATCACAACCTAAGAACAATGATCCAGGATCTTCAGCTTCAACGAAGGAGAAGCGGGATTAAGACAAGGCAGTGGTGAAAACCAGTATCAAAAGATCTACAACAGAAAACTTAAAGAACTATGTCGTTAGAGCTTTGTCAGATGAAAAACAAAACTTATCTTTGGTACTATGGTGTCTTAGGTTCTTTTGTAACTTAGTGTCTTTGGTGTCTTTAGTGTTATTGTATCTTGGTGTCTTAGTGGCTTTGGAGTCTTTAGTGTTATTGTATCTTGGTGTCTTAGTGTCTCTGAGTCTTAGATTCTGAAGGTTGAAGGTTACTAGTTTGGAATTTATCTTTGAACAATTTGGATTCGGTCTGAGAAATATAAACCTATCTTTAAATTTGAAAAGAAACTCTCTTTTTTAGATACTTTATTATGACGATTGATCTATCATAGCACTAATTAGATTTAGATCTTCATTCTGTGAATAATCGAAAAGTCTCCGGTTTAATTCCGGTCAACAATCCGTTAAGATTTCTTCCAACGGAAAAATAACGGAACAATAACGATTAGAACACACTGGGAATTAGTTGAACATTAGCTTTTCCGGTATTGAAATAAACCTGAGCTTCTAGCAGGCAAAAGAAAGGAGAGAGGAGAGAGGAGTGAGGGATTACGTGAAGAGTGTTGGCCACCTTTTTCTCTTTCGAAAACTGAGATATTAAACATATACTTTTCATCTGATATTATTTCTAAAATTTTAACTTTATCTGCTCCGAATAATAATGTTGATGAATTGAACTGGATTCATACTAAAGACTAAATTCCCACCGTCAAATCTGTATATAGGATTTTGACTGCCAACTTGGGTAATCCAGATCCAATCTGGAAGAGAATCCGGGGTCTAAAAAATCAACCCAAAATCCAATTATTTATATGGAAACTTTTTTTTAATGCTCTTACTTTGAACAATAAGCTAGCTAAGATTACACATAAGGCTTCTGCATTTTGTTGTCGATGCAACAATAAATTTGTGGAGGATGCTATGCATCTCGTTCTTAAATGTCCATTTGCTTATGCAGTTTGGTTTGCATTTGGATTTGATGCTTTGAGTTGCGCTACTAATTTTGTTTCAATACATGAATGGATTAGGTGTGTATTCATATCTCAAGTTGAAACCTGGCCTATCATTGCAACCGCTGCTACTTGATTTATTTAGAAACATAGGTGTAATGTTGTTTTTAAGAAACATATAAGTGATCCACTAAAACTAGTAAATGAAATTAAGTTTTTACTGTCCTATAATGCTAAGAGAAATTGAATGACGGCAGGTGTTACCCATAATATAACTGGTTCCAATCTTGGGCGCTTACTTAGGAATAAGAGGAAACTTCTGCTAATGGATGCTTCTTTTGATCATTCTACAGGAAAATATGGAGTTGCAGCGTTCCTCATGGTCTTCAATGGTGAATGCAAGAAAGCCAGAACATCCTCTGGCCTAACTACATGACCTGAAGAAGCAGGGTGTATTGCCCTAAAAGAAGCTATTTTATCGGCATTATCTATGAAGGAAACTGAACATCTTTATCTGGTGGTGGACTTTCAGAATATCATTGAATTTCTTGAAGTTTTCAATTTTAATTTAGGTAGAGAGCTAAAAAGATTATGCATGAGTGTAAATCTTTTTTTTTTTTTGGTTGTTTCAAAAACTGTGATTCTATTTATCAGAGACTTTATAGGTGTAGTGGATACCCTTGCGGGTACTAAAAATGTTGTTGTTGCTATTTTGATACTTGGAAGTTTACAGGGTGAACTTCTTTGATTCACTGTTTATTAATTTATTAAAAAATGATTCTCTATATAAAAATAGAGTTTTTTCGAGCGACGTGATTAACCGGAGCTTCTGGTTGATTCTGACCCACCGTTATTTATTTTTTGGTAATATTATCAGATTTCAACCAATAGAATTCGAGGAAAATATTTATTAGCCCACAATATATTTTTCGGCCAATCATGAAACAAAAATAAGATTACCTAAAATAATGAAATCTTATAAAATATTACGTTGTTGCCAAAATATATCAAAAAATCATTTTGAATATATTCAACCATAGTTAATGATACAATTCAAAATTGTAAATAAATTGAAATAAAATCACATCAAGATATGCATTATTCATCATGATTCCATCATAAAATAAAACTAATCATATAATAAATAATAAATTACAAAAAAAAAAATGTCCAGTGTCCAATGTCCAATTACATTTCTTAAAAATCATGCGAATTCTAATTACAATTCCAAACTATTAATAATTAAACCAATCTTAATTGCGATTCCTAACTACAATTCCAATAAATTAAACCACTTCATTCAAATTTAAATCAATGACCAAAATCTAAAACTAAAATACAGGAAGTTATGGATACTTACACGTAGAATCGTCGAACGAAGAGTGATCGCAAAAAAATTTTGATTATTAGTCCTTTCCAAGAGTCAAAATAAAAAATTACTAAAAAAAATGAGTGACGAAATACATGATATTAAGCAAAAATTTGAGAATGAGAGAAGAAAAAGCGTGGAAAAAATGGATGAATTCCAATATTATTCCTCTACATATTATTAATTCCATAAAAATGATAAAAGATTAAAAGATAGTTGATTATTCTTTAAACATACAAGATATGCTCAAATATTTTTTGGAAAAAAATTAGAGTAACAACTATCTAAAAATATCTATAATTATTAAATCATTAAATTTTTATAATATTTTATTTCTTAAAAAAGAACCAAAAAGGAAAAATAGCATAATTGAAACATGACAATTTTAATTTTACTTGACATGGTAAGAGTGATAAAACATATGTTAGGTAAAATCTATCTTAAAGAAAGTATATAAGGTAATATTTTATAAAATTGAAAAATAATTATTTACTTATTTTGATAGAAAATAAAAATATATCCTTGAAAGGGGATTTTTTTTCCTTTTTACCTCATATACTAACATATTTTTTATAATTTATTTCCATATAAAATTAAAACTCAAATGATTAAATGTAGCAATATCTACTGTTTAGAAAAAGAATAATACAGCAAGTAAGATATGCACACCAAAAATAATGAAATTAATAAATTTATGCATTTATTTAGATTCTGATTCACATGTTTTCAAAGATAGTCTTTCTGAAGTTTTTGCAGGATCCGTCTCTCTATATAAAGCGTTGGGGCAAAAGCTAAACCCCGTTTGCTTTCGGTCGCTTAATTATTTTTATTTGTTTTGAAACTTAGGGTTTCGTTGTTTGATACGTGCATTTATCGTTTTTTTTTTTTTTGCAGGTATCCTAATGCAGTCGATTGCTTCTTTTTATCTTCTGGTGTTGCTTCTATGGCCGTGCGTATGAAATTTATTCTTGATTGTTTTGATTTTTCAGCTTTCTTTTGATTTTTTTAAAGCTTTTTTGCATTTCTCATTGTATCTTTTGCTGCGTAGAATAACCTTTGCAGGTGATTCCTTTGTTGATGCACCTGACGGTGCTTTGGTACTCAATCCACCATTCTTAAGGTACTACTTATTTCAATCTTGATTTTTTAAAGCTTTTATGCATTTCTCGTTGTATCTTTTGCTGCGTAGAATAACCTTTGCAGGTGATTCCTTTGTTGATGCACCTACGGTGCTTTGGTACTCAATCCACCATTCTTAAGGTACTACTTATTTCAATTCACTACTTATTGTGATCGATTTTGTTGGTGTTGTTTTGTAGGGTGCAAATAAAATAAATCTTTTGCTTCAAGCTGGTGGCGCTGTGTGAAGAAAAACATAACAAAGCTCTTGATTGATGTAATGTGTGTGTGAAGGTATTTAATTTCACACCCTCTATTTTATTGATCATCTATATTTGAGCAAGTTCCAATTTGGTAAGTTCAAATGTTGTACAGGAAATGTGAATTTTGCTGGTAGATTGTTTGTTGGTTCAGCCATACCAGTTTGACTCTTTTGTTAGTTTGTACACAAATATGTTAACTCATTAGACATTGCAATCGTAACTTATCCTCATTAGACATTGCAATCGTAACTTATCCTCATATCTAGAGATGAAAATATGCTCACTGTCATTTTTTTTTCCTTTTGATTTTCCTTTTCGTTTTTATTGTTTGTCTGCTTGATTATTCTTTACCATCATAGCATCCTTCTAGCTTGACTCTTTCAGAAAGTTTGATTCTGCAATATAGATATACCATGAAAATTAAAGTTCAACAACTTTGTTTGTCTTCCTCCCTACTGCGTTTCAATTCATTGCATCACGCTAACAGTCTCATGCCCTACTTTTTTTTTTTTTAGTCGGTAACGGTTAGTCTTACTGATCTTTTGGTTATCGTTAGTGTAGGTTGTTCCGGGTAAAAAAGAATGCCACCGCAAGCAAAGAACAATAAGATGAGAGTCTAAAATAGGCATTTGGATCTGCCATTTTGCCTATTATCTATTTGTTATCGTTGCCTTTTGTAGCAATTCCACTACATTTTTTGTTTGTACTAGATTTCAATTATGCACTTATTAACTCATGTGTGACTTAAAGATTGCTCCAAATTTAAATAAGTTCACTTAGTGTCAGAAAATTACAGTCTTTCAGATAGAACCACGCATGCTGGAGGCACCAAAGATTATCCACTATCTCATATTTTTGCCGTTACACTTCCTGGGGACTGAATGATGCACCAAGGATAAGTAAGAACCACAAATTGTAATGCCATTTTTATCTCTCAGATGTTCTTAGTCACATATTTTGCTACATAAATAATAAATTTAGTCTTAATTAGCTTTAGTTATCAGTCACAAAAGATTCACTTCTTCTTGCATGTTGTCAATGATCGTGTGAAGTTCTGTACTGGTCTGTGTAATTTTTACTAATGTGTCATTGTCATTCAGGTGGTGGAAAAGTTTCGGCATTGTAAAGAGTTTTGAGTTTTGCAAGAGACGTGTGTCGGTTAAGAGTTTCTTAGGAAGTATTGATTTTTAGCGGGATCCAAATTTTTACATCCGTAGGGAATGGCTCCCAAAACAACCATATTTGTATCCTGAGCATTAGCGTCTTTCAATTTTCCTGGGATTGTATTCGATTCAATGAATTGAATTCTGAAAAATGACTTTATAAAATAGATAGAGATGATCAACTACCAAAGGAGATTCATTTTAAGAACAAATACGATAGCCAGAACAAAGAAGATTAGAATAGTACTGTTAGTTGTTGTTTGTTTTTGGCAAAGATCTTATTTTGGTGATTCACAAAGGTTCTTTACCTGGAAAATGTACCCTGAGTTCAAACCAGAGTTCTCATTTGTTCAGTTCAATGATTTTAGTGTTTGCTAGATTTGGATTTTGAGTGTTGCTTGCACTCACGATCCAAGAATCAAAGAAATTTGTGTATTTGTTTCTTGAAACAATCAAAAATATTTCTCTGCCCCGCCCGCCGGCCGCGCCTACCATAAATTTCCAGCTTATAGAGTACCGATGCACCAAAAATAAGAAAGCAAATATTGTACAAAAATCCAGAAAGGAAATATGGAGTGTCAAACATAATTATGTCCAGTAGTGATTTGAGGGACAATATTTAGATCGCATCTCAAACACATATGCAATTTAAAACCATTTGTAATAACCATTAACGGAATCTCCAAACATTTTAAGCTCACTGGCAAATTATGAAGGCATTGTTTTTATATCATTTGTCGGCTTCTAACTAAACAAAAAAAAAAAAATCACTTATACTTTGGAAGTTAACACTATCCAGAGCATCCGACGAGCCGAAGTAAAGTGCCCTACTATTATTCATTTGCCAAAATATTATGAGTTGTGGTATAAGTGAAGATGTTAAACGGTTACATCCTCTTATCAATAAAAAATTATACAATGCTTGCAATCCTCTTACATCCTCTTTATCACTAAAAAATAATACAATGCTTGCGTCCTCTCAATGAGCTAAGGTATTTAATATGTATTTGATATACTCGACAATCAAGCGGACTAGATTTTATACCATGAAGCGCAATAGTCAAAAGTGGCACACACATCTCGATGTATGTACAATGACGTTAGTCTTTGGAAAGTTTTATTGGGCTCGATAACTGTCGAGTAGGTCTCATTGATAAGATGAATAATGTGAAAGCAGATCATGGTTGTGGTATTGGCGCTGGTGGTAGCATTTTAAGTTGTGACACAAGGAATTGTAAGTTTTTTCTACAATTATCTTATAAAATTAGCAGATTTGGCCATAATGGATAATATTCGTTAAATGTAAAGTTTCATGCATTACCATTTTGGTATTTTGTAATTGCTCATGTATTTACAAATTCATCAAGATTTTTTACTTACTTACAAGTTTATATCGTTCTTTTTGATACCACTTATGTGTAAACAAATTAAATAAGTATGTTCTAGGAATTCAAAAATTATGTCAAAAATTAAAAGTTATCCCGAATACACATCCATGTATACAATCGCTCGATTTATAAAAAAAAATTTATCGGTAAAGAATATGGTGCTGGCGAGTTTCGAACTCAGATCACTGATATCGCTCAAGTTGTAAATAATTCACTCTATAATATTCACTCAAGCAATATGTACTCTATCTTAATTAGGAGTACATATTGATTTGAAGTTTTCTTCTCACAAATTTGGGGTTCCTCCTGAAGTTTCAAGATACGTACGTATACAGGTATACACTCACTCAATCTATTTTGATCACTTAATTTGAATCCTAATTTTGTTTGATTAATTTGGATCCTAATTTCTATTGCACTGATTTTCTTAAATATATGGAAATTCACTCCATACAACTCAATACAAAAATATTAAAGCATAACAGACAAAAATAACATATTAAAATGTAAAAACTATATAAAATACTACGACCGGTAAGATATTTATGTTAATTCTAATTTTTCAGTCTTATTATAATTATAATTTATTTTTATGTTATCAAAGAAAATCATTCATCGGAATCCATTTTACCTTATAAAATACCAACAAAATTACATGACATGATAAGCATAGGGGAATTTATAAAAAAACAAAAATAATCAAGTGACTGAATGACACTTTTTTTTTTTTTAAGATTATGATGTATCGCGCTCGATGACACTTTTGGTGATGGACTAAAAGAGACAAGACTATATAAAAAAATTAAAAGCATGAACTTCAGAAATTTAAATAATATCAAAAAAAAATTAAGAGAAAGACCGGAACAACATAATATTTAATCAATTTATGAAGCTGGAATAAAAATCATAGGCTTTGAAGATATTGTTGTGTAAGCCATTGACTTTTCAATATATTTTTCAATTACATTGGGTTTATATTAGTTTATTGAAATAATTTATTATTTTTTAGAGTTATGAGTTTATTAAATTATAATTTCTTAAAGAAATTAATTCTGAAAGATGGACCCAATATTTTAGAAAATTACCAAAATTAAATTAAAATGGTGGGGCTAGAATCAACCAGAAGCTCCGATTATGTACATGTTGTCGTTCAAGCAATATCAAGGTATATATAAACTCATTTTGCAGATATATATGATCAAGTAGTGAATAGTCTACGTTTAACCACGGTAATCTCATCAACAATGTATATCACAATTTTGAATTTACAATGTTTTTTCTATTAGGTTTCTTAATAATGCAGATGACCATTATCATTGTTTTTGGTATTTATATTTTTATTATATTCTCTTTGCACAATCGATTTTTATGTGTTTGTAGCTTGAAGAAGAGAATAATATCTTTTTCTTTATCTTCCAGGTGGTAAGAGAATAATATCAACATCGTTTCGGTTTTCTTATTTGATTTTTATTTTCTATGTTTACTTTTCTTTAATATAATACATGGAACTCAATCTCACAAGTAGTTATTGAAGTAATAGTCATCAAGTTCATGTAATCGATATCCTTGGCAGAGAAGAAAATCGGTGGTAGTCCCTAACTTTCAGTTTTCTGGAGATTTTCCAAGATAAATTTTGGCCCTCCTATTTATACTTAGTCATACAACTCATAGATCAAAATATATGGTTACATAAAAATAATAATCAAAATATCCATTTCAATTATATGTTCTCTTATATTTGTTGGTTTGGTTGTTTTAGGGAGCAAAGAAGCAATCAGGACAAAGAGGTAGTTCAATTATCACCACTTAATGGTAATCAAGTATTTCTTATATATATTTTCATTTGTATCTGTATAGCATTAGTAGGCGGGATGACTATTATTTGGTTATTCCTTTAGATTGAACTTGAGCTTTCCCATGGGGTAAAAGGCAATCATCTTCATTTGATCTTCGCTCTGAATATATAGATTCGTATAGCCGAAAGATTATTCGAAATTTTTTCTTTGAATTGGTATCTATTCCATATTGTTTATGGGTGAAAACTACTCCTGCAGAATTTGGTAATTTGGGGTGTGGATGAGGAATGAATTTAAACCTTAAACAAATGCACTGCACGGTGAGTGCTTGTAGATTCGAGAGATCAATCTGTGCAAGTCCGGCCTAAACCAAGAAATGGCCGTTCCAGACTTGTTTTGGTCACAAAGTGAAGGAGATGGGGTTGATCTTAGGGAGGGAAGCGAAGAAGGTGTTGAGATTGTGAAGGTGTTGGCTTGCTTATGACTTGTAATGTGAAAGGTGAGCAGTGCTTGTGGTTGATGCAAGGTGCTCGGGGTGTTGGAATACGTTTTGTATTAACACTTGGTTTTCTCGTCTCGTCCGGACTTGTGTTCTCGTTTGAAATAGGGCGGAGAACCTATTTATACAAGTCATTGAGCCTTATTCACGCCTCTCGTGGGAAGTGGAGGAAGTGGAGGACGGAGTAGTGGAGTTGTGCGTCGCACGACATGACCCGCCTTGCCCACTTCTCCTGTTCATCTCTAACCGTCCATGACTTCCTAACACGTTCTTGTGATGGCGCGTTGCACGCCGCACGCCGTAAACCGCTGCACCAATACCCCGCATGTATCCCCAGTTTGTGACATGATTGATGTCTTGAATGTGTGGATCGTGGATCCACGAAAGATAGCATGTAATGTCAATTGAATAACTACGTTATTCATGAAGTCGATACTCGTGAAGTTCCGTGTGTATTTTATGTGTATCGCATCATGGTGTGGTAAAGTGATGGGTAATGACGCCTCACTAACCAAATAACTCCCGACTGTGGTTGTATAACCAAGTCGGTGAAGTTGGACGGATGAGATGATCTTTGAGACACTCATCCGCGACCGTTAATGAATATTAGGTTTTTTGAAGAGGTGCGCAAGCATTACACTTCAGCTTGGTCGAAACCGAGCATGGAAAGGGATTTGGAGAGGACCGACCAGGCATGTGTGTAGACAGCATGCCGGTGTGCACGTCCATACCTCACTGTCCCATGAAGGCGCGATCTAGGCAACTCAATTTGATCGGTAAAGTTGAGTGGTTGAGATCGGTTTGCGCAGAAATCCATTGCCGCAAAAGGAGTTGGAAACCGCGTGACATCCCTAGTTTGGGCACGCGTTTCAAGACGACCCATCTTGGTCGGTCTTGGTCGATCATACCAGCGCAGTAGGTGGTAGGCTGGTGTTCACACCTATACCTGAATATCCCATGAAAACGTGATATAAGCCACTCAAATCGTCCGGTGAAGTTGAGTGGTCGAGATCAGTTTGCAATTTGGGAAGTGTAACCACGCAAGTTTGGGTGGACGGTTTGGATTAACCAGGCATGATATGCCTTGGCCGAACACATGAGGAGGTAGATGGGCCCACGGTGGTCATGCTGGTATGACCGGCCCTGCTTAATCTAATCTGTGACCCTCCATTCGTGCCGGAGAAGATGGACGCGTGATGGCTTGAAACCCTAATTTTGGCTTTCAAAGCCCGTGCGCCATCTCTTGTTTGGGTGACAATTTTGTCACGACCAACCATGGTTGGTTTTGACCGATTGGTCAAGTGTGTAAGGCGGGCCAACGGTGATCGTGTTTACATGCTCGGGCTCTTTGAGTCTACATCTACACCTCCATCTATACCTGCGAAGATGGATGGTTGAGACCGCTTTGCAACACATGTAATATGCCGCAAACCCTAATTTAGGTTTTCCGTCCATAATGCTTGGTATGAACGGTTTCTTGGCAAGCTAGGCCAATGATCGACCATGCGGGGTCGGGCCGTGGGTATTCCATACCGCTTGGGGGTGATGGAATTGATCCGGGGTCATCCAATCATGCTTATGGAGTTGGATGATCGCGATCGATCATATCCGACCGACACTGGCCAGTCCTGGATGCTCAATCGGCTAGTATAACACACCAAGAGGGGCTCAATCGGGCTAGTATAACACACCGAGTGTCACTTATACGGGTATTTCGTACATGGTTTCATTATAGTGCTTGAGGTTCGTGTTACTCTGTAAGAGTAACACTCAATCGTCATGCCACACCGCTAATGAGTACCGGAAATACAAGGTCGATATGAAATTCACAGAAGGGATTGTTGCCACATGCTCCAACCTCGGGAGGAATTTCATGTATTCACAGAATGGGATTGTTGCTACATGCTCCATTCTTGGTGAATTAAGTGAGGGAGTATCTAACACTTACAAATGGCTTTATCTTTTACAAGATGTCAAAGACATGATTTTTTTCGGTTTTTTACAAATTTAACCTTAAGCGAAAATCCACCATCAACATTAAGTCCCCTACCTAGCACATAATGGTTACACTATTGTGTGGTAGGCATGAGATGGTGACATACATATATACCGAAATGACCAAAGCTAAAGTAGATACATATTTACTGGATAGTCGGGCGTTGCCCTCGGAACCGGTTGGTTCTCGATTAAGGATGCGAAGGAAACAGACTTGATCTCGGTGAGTCGCTTTGGTTCCTCTTGTACATATTTGAGATCGGCCGCTTCTTCAGTGTGTACTTCCTTCATCATACACGGCTTTCCTCGTATATCCGATAAGCCTCGCCGATTGTTATCCCGAATTAGCAAACCTTCATAGGTGGCAAGTAAAGACTTCTTTTTCTTCTCGGGATTCTCGTCGACTTGTGAGATTATAAAGAATCGTCTCACGTGGTAGTTTATTCTATATCTCGTATTGCTCGATCTTCGATCGATCGATCGATTGATTTGGTTTTTTGATTTTTTTTTTTGTGCGCTCATAACCTCCTCTCCTTTGCAGTTTATCATGGAAGCGGCTGACGATCATTCTCGTTGCTTCCCGGAAAAGAAGTTTCAAGTTGACAAGCCCGAAAACCGTGCACACGAAGATGTAATGGCTAAGATCGATCTTCGCTTCGCGAAGTCAGCCGTGCTATACATGGGATGTCTATTTCACACCTTCGTATTGCAAGAGGACGTGATTCGTGCACTTTCACCGCGATTGACATGGAGGAGCGGTGGAGGCGCGAGGAAACGCTGCAGACACTAGTAAGCGCAAGGGCAGAGAGATTTGCAGCGAGGTTGAAGAGGCGGAGATTTGAGCATGAACGACCTCCGAATGAAGGCAAGTGTAATTACTTGGTCCAGGACGACGTGATAATTCTTGACTCCGACTCAGAGGAACCTGAACATCTGAAAGCAATTGGTACGACTCCTAATGTTAATGCGCTCTTTAATGCTCCCGCTGATGATGTTGGGATGGAGGCGTCGCATGAGATGTCCGATGCGTGTTGAGGTAGATTCTGAAGGGAGGAGCATCAACAGTGACGGAGCTCAAGCAGTAATGATAAGTGGCAAAAGTGCGATGTCGATCCTCTTGACGGCTAAAACCTCTTTTCTTCTTTCTTCTTTCCAAGTATATTTTGTACGCTCGAACATCTTCCTTGTACTCGGTGGCAAAGCACGGTTCAAGGTTTTTCTTCCATTTGATTGTTTGAATAAAGATTTTCTTTTATAATCCTTTGTCAAGATCGCAATCGAACCTTCTCAGCGCAAGGGTGCGCCTTCACATGTAATCCTTAGTGATAAAATAAGTAATACTATAATGGAATATCCACGGACCTGTGCTCCTGATGCAAGATCTTCTTGGCTTTGCTGGGGCAGATGGCTCAAATCATTTTCCTTTTGTGCACACGTTCTATTTCCTTCTTCCCATGAGATGCTTGTTTAGGATTTCCTTTCTTGCTTAGTGTGTTGATTTAGGCTTTGTGTTTTGGGGGTAGAGAGGTTCTCGATGGAAATAATACTTCAATTAAATTGAGAATTGAAAATTGGAACCCTAACTGTGAATGCAAGTATTGCAATCATTTTCTGGGGAATTACAAATATGACATGAAATTGTAAAAGGAAACACGCTGGAAAAAATAGCACAACGTTTTTTGTTTTTTTTTTTTTAAAGGGTGGAGGACGCTGGAAAGTGGTAGCACAAAGATCTTAAGTTCTAGTAGGGTTTGAGCCATCGTGAGTGAATTGTTATGCCCTCTAGTTTATCAGCGTTGATGAGTTTGCAAGTGAGTCGCCTTAGGATAACATCTCGCTACTGTGATACGGTTCATCTCTCTTTCGGTAGGCAAGTCGTGGAGTGGTCATCTTCACCGCCACGCTCCCAACATTGAACGTAGTCGCCTTCGTCACTGTGTCTCCAATTCCAAACGGGTTTGGTCGTGCAGATACTTGGACCTTGGCCTCATCGTCTTTGACCAAAACAGCTTCTTCCACGCTCTCCCGATAAAACGCTTGAAAGGGCCGGCCTCCCATTCACATCTCTTAGCCGGGGTTGGTTTGTTGATTGGAGCCGATCCCCCGTGACTTGTCGAATGAGGGGCGGAGGTTGCAAAGAGAGTTGCGTGATGAGACTTACTTGAGATCTAACCTTTCAATGTATGCCGACAGTGCCTCTCCGGAAGTTGTGTCACATTGGCAAGTTGCAAAAGTGAGGTCCAAGGCGTGTTGAGATTCTTTCAGTATCGAAACCTGTGGAGGACATACTTCCAAAGATCGCTTTGTTGTCCTGCATCCAAGAGCTTCCTAGGATCATGTCGTAGTTGGGATGATCTTTGACTATGTAGAACTTTGCTTGCGTCGAGGCATCACCCAATTTGACTTCAAGATCAATGTATCCATATGCATCTCTAAGCTCTCCTGCTAAATCTTTAACTACAGCTTGGGTGACGAGTAGCTTCCCGCTTCGAAATCTTTGCCGCTCTCAAGGTCTTGACAAGAATGATGTTAAATTCTAAGCCGTATCAATCAACACGCTATCGAATTCAACGTTTCTCAAATGAGTGACGGTTAGAGTCCCCGCCCATCGCTCATGTCTTTCAGAAAGACTGGGGTTCCCGGATCTGCCATCGGATGCAAACGCCTACCCGACACAACGTGGTTGAGGGCATGCGAATATGTCTTGACGCTGTCCTTTGGAGAAGTACAAGATTTCACATATGTGCTCCATCATAGATTGTACGGTCTTGCGAATGTAATCCCCGTAAATCATGCAGTTCTCGATAGGTAAAGGGTCTCTATGAACACCCTCGTTTCCAAGCCGGAGTTCCCCTGTCTCTACCTTTTCCCCGAATATCTGTTTCAACCTCGTTGCAATCTTTGGTTGGATGATGGACGAACTTGTGGTAGCAACAATATCCGGGATCCGCCATTTCTTCCTCGGTTGGAGGACGTCCGATAGGGGGCAGCTTTACGGCGTCATCTTGGATCCACGCTTTCCAAGAGCTCTATCACTTCATTCATGGGAAAAGGAAAACCCGTGTCTTTAGTGTTTTGTGCAGGAGTTTTGTCTCGCTCCTTTTCGAGACGAAGTCTTGTGTGCCGGGATGTCCGCTTGGTTTGTTGTTCCGTCACCGGAGCTTTCCTTTTCTCTCCTCCGCCCACTACACTCACAGAAGGACCGGTGTTGTATTGCTTGTTCGTGAGGCGCCCGTCTCCTCAACTTTCACGTGAATCTTCACTTCGAACAACTCGGTTCTTTCTAGTAGTGCCGGTGCAGCTTGTTGCTGAACGTTTTGCAGCTTCGTGGAGTTCAGAGAACGTTTGAAAGCCCATATTCTCTAACAGAGCGCAGATATGGGTATCATCCCATTGATGCACAACTCCACCAATTGTCGCTCGGTGACGTTCGGTCATGACAATCCAGCGCTTGAGTTCTCAATCTTTTGACGAAGTCGTTAGGATGCTCGTTGTTCCGCCAAGAATTCTTCCTAGATCCGAAAAGGTGATTTGTTCAGACACGAAGAAATACTTTCAGAGAAAGCACCGACCATCTCGCTCCCATTGGATATGCCGTTAGGCGCGATATTGTTGTACTGTGTACGCCCTCCCGTAAGTGATTTCGAGAATTCTTTCAAAGCGCATAACATGATTGTATTCATGTTCCCCAAGGATTCCAAGAATCGAGAGACATGTTCACGAGCATTACCAAGACTGGGTCGTAGAGGGAGAACTGGGAGAGGTGTAACCTCTTGGAAGAGGGATTCGTTGCATATCTTGAGGGTATGGAGGTTGGTGTTGGTGTGCATCCGTCGATTTCCTTTGCCTCGGCTTTGAAGGAGTCGTTCTAGATCCTCACGTGTGATGAAGTTGGGTGTCCGGTCCCTTTCTCTTGAACATTCTGTGGAGCAACACGAGCTTCTTCACTCATGTGGGTCCGAGTGGAAACGCCCGCTCCGGTGAATTGAAGGCATTTCTTGTTGACTCCAAAGATTGACGTGAATCCTACGGCAATCGTTCACCAAGATCTTGAGGAAAGTGAGTACCTCCTTCGAGTTGCGGCCATATCTCTGTTTGAGTCTTAGCAAGAACTTCCCCTGTTTCTCCATCAAGTCTCGCAACTGGTAAGAGACGGTGGTCCTCCTCTTGTGCCTCCGGCTCCTTGTCCCGATGGGGAGTGAAAGTTATTGCTCCGGGGTGACCACCGGAGGTGTTACACTTGAGGAGATGCCGGATTTGCGCTGCTCCGGCTCTCGTGATGGGGGCGTTACACCCACTTCGGGATGTCTCCGCTCCGCTAGTATTGGTGATAGAGGTAACGGCTCCTCGAGATGTGTTGGCTACGGTAGCTCCACCGATGTGTACTTCGACACCGTGGATTGGTACCCACACTAGCCCCATCGAGTTGATTGCCGATCCAGCACCTTAATTCCACCATCTTGAAATGAATTGTTGATTGAATTGATTCTAAGATCTACCCTTTTGAAATTGATAAAATTGAATCGGATTTGAAGAAATTGACTTTACAACCGAGAGATTAATCTCCCACCGTGGTCGCCAATTGTTTATGGGTGAAAACTACTCCCGCAGAATTTGGTAATTTGGGGTGTGGATGAGGAATGAATTTAAACCTTAAACAAATGCACTCGCGCGGTGAGTGCTTGTAGATTCGAGAGATCAACTCAGTGCAAGTCCGGCCTAAACCAAGAAATGGCCGTTCTGCAGGACTTGTTTTGGTCACAAAGTGAAGGAGATGGGGTTGATCTTAGGGAGGGAAGCGAAGAAGGTGTTGAGATTGTGAAGGTGTTGGCTTGCTTATGACTTGTAAGGTAAAAGGTGAGCAGGCTTGTTGTTGATGCAAGCAGGCTCTGGGTGTTGGAATACGTTTTGTATTAGCACTTGGTTTTTTGTCTCGTCTGGACTTGTGTTCTCGTTTGAAATAGGGCGGAGAACCTATTTATACAAGTCATTGAGCCTTATTCACGTCTCTCGTGGGAAGTGGAGGAAGTGGAGTGATGGAGTAGTGTAGTTGTGCGTCGGCACGACATGACCGCCTTGCCCACTTCTCATGTTCATCTCTAACCGTCCATGACTTCCTAACACGTTCTTGTGATGGCTCGTTGCACGCCGCACGCCGTAAACCGCCAGACCAATACCCCAAAGATGTATCCCCCGATTTGTGACATGATTGATGTCTTGAATGTGTGGATCGTGGATCCACGAAAGATAGCATGTATCGTCAATTGAATAACTCACGTTATTCAAGAAGTCGATACTGTGAAGTTCCGTGTGTATTTTATGCAGGTATCGCATCATGGGTGTGTAAAGTGATGGGTAATGACGCCTCACTAACCAAATAACTCGACTGTGGTTGTATAACCAAGCTGGTGAAGTTGGACGGATGAGATGATCTTTGAGACACTCATCTGCGACCGTTAATGAATATTAGGTTTTTTGAAGAGGTGCGCAAGCATTACTCTTCAGCTTGGTCGAAACCGAGCATGGAAAGGGATTTGGAGAGGACCGACCGAGCATGTGTGTAGACAAAGATGCTTCTGTGCACGTCCATACCTCATTGTCCCATGAAGGCGCGATCTAGGCCACTCAATTTGACCGGTAAACTTGAGTGGTTGAGATCGGTTTGCGGCAGGAATCCATTGCCGCAAAGGGTTGGAAACCGCGTGACATCCCTAGTTTGGGCACGCGTTTCAAGACGACCCATCTTGGTCTGGTCTTGGCCGATCATACCAGCGAAGTAGGTGGTAGGCTGGTGTTCACACCTATACCGACTATCCCATGAAAACGTGATCTAAGCCACTCAAATCATCCGGTGAAGTTGAGTGGTCGAGATCGATTTGCAATTTGGGAAGTGTAACCACGCAAGTTTGGGTGGACGGTTTGGGATTAACCAGGCATGATATGCCTTGGCCGAACACATGAGGAGGTAGATGGGCCCACGGTGGTCATGCGGGTATGACCGGCCCCGCTTAATCTAATCTGTGACCCTCCATTCGTGCCGGAGAAGATGGACGCGCGTGATGGCTTGAAACCCTAATTTTGGCTTTCAAAGCCGTGCGCCATATCTTGTTTGGGTGACAATTTTGTCACGACCAACCATGGTTGGTTTTGATCGATTGGTCAAGTGTGTAGGCGGCCCACGGTGATCGTGTTGACATGCTCGGGCTCTTTGAGTCTACATCTACACCCTCCATATATACCTGCGAAGATGGATGGTTGAGACCGCTTTCGCAACACATGTAATATGCCGCAAACCCTAATTTAGGTTTTCCGTCCATAATGCTTGGTATGAACGGTTTCTTGGCAAGTTAGGCCAATGACCGACCATGGGTCGGCCGTGGGTATTCCATACCGCTTGGGGGTGATGGAATTGATCTGGGGTCATCCAATCATGCTTATGGAGTTGGATGATCGCGATCAGATCATATCCTGACTGATACTGGTCGGGGTCTGGATGCTCAATCAGGCTAGTATAACACACCGAGAGGGGCTCAATCGGGCTAGTATAACACACCGAGAGTCACCTATACGGGTATTTCGTACATGGTTTCATTATAGTGCTTGAGGTTCGTGTTACTCTGTAAGAGTAACACTCAGTCGTCATGCCACACTGATAATGAGTACTGGAAATACAAGGTCGATATGAAATTCACAGAAGGGATTGTTGCCACATGCTCCAACCTCGAGGAATTTCATGTATTCTGCTGCAATGGGATTGTTGCTACATGCTCCATTCTTGGTGAATTAAGTGAGGGAGTATCCAACACTTACAAATGGCTTTATCTTTACAAGATGTCAGCACATGATTTTTTCGGTTTTTTACAAATTTAACCTTAAACGAAAATCCACCATCAACACATATGTATTTCTTTTTTATAATCAATACGTGGTTTTGAGCCTCATTTGATTTCCAGGATCTCCGATCGCTAAATTCACAATCTTGCTCCTTTTTTTGGGTATTTTTATCTATTCAGTTAACAATATTTTTTAAATGATATTTTTGTTTGACATTGCGAATTAATTTCCATGATTGTAGAAGCCATTTAGCTTAGGTTTTAAGCTTATATTATAAATGGGTTTGTCTTTTATTTCAAGTTCTAAGCTCTTGGCATAAAATAATATCTTTATGTACTCTACTAATTGTGGTAATTGTAATTCATATAGACAAAACAAATCGAGCAAAGGAAACTAACTCATATAAGCAAATGTTCATCAAAGAAGAAAACAAGAAACAATTAAAGATTAGGTGGTATCCAGTTAATTTATACGAACCAGTTTCATTATACTCTAGATCTGCATTAATATAAAATGATGATACGACTTTTTAAATTTTAAGATGTGTTGGTTATAATGGAAATTGGTTGGTATGGTACTCTTATAGTTTTGTTGCATTTTCCTTGAGGAGCATGAGGCCACATACGGTGTAACCAGATGGGATACTAGGCATGAGTTTTCTTTGACATGTCAAACTTACTCTTTTTGGTTTGATGATGATAGTAAATGCATACTCTTCTAGCAGTTAAGATTTAGAATATAGGGAAGGTTTTAATTTATTTTAATTTTATTGTTTCATTTAGTTTTGCTTGTGATAGGTGTCTAAAACACCTAATTTACTATCTAGTAGTTACGCTTTCTTTGCTATTTTTCTGGTGAATTATGTACTTTACGCGTGTTTTTGAGTTATTAGGTACTCTGGAATCGCACGGAGGAAAAGAAGCGGAAATCATTCAAATTGAGCAAAAAGGGCTAAATTGTCATTTCAAGCAATAACGAACACTATCTGGAACTGAGCCACGGTTAAGGGGCACCTCTATGTGCAAAAACATCATTTCAAGCGCGAATGCTGTGCGGAGTCAACCCAAGGAATTAGGGGCTGCCATTTTAGTGGCCTATATCAACTTATGGGGTGCCTAGAATCATTCTGGTTGACCCTTATCTAGCTCACCTGGGTGGCTATATCCACTTTTATTCTCTTACAGAAGACATAAAAATCATATTAACATTTATTGCATCTGTTCCTCTTTACCTGAAACTGAGAAAATAGCCATGGAGGCTTCACTATTCTGAGAGGGAGAAATGGGCTGTGCCGACTGCTGTAAGAGAGAACTAGAAGGTGAAATTGAATCGAGAAGATGAATACGATGCGGCTAACTCGAGAAGATGATGAAACCCATGAAGTTAGGGTTTGAACGAAATTGATCTTTGTGGTGATTTGATGGATATGCAACTGTGTATAGAAGGAACTGGAGATCGAGTCGATTCAGAGTTAGGGTTTCTGCGGATTTTGTAGCTGCTCTCGATTGAAGATGATGAAGTTACTGTGAAATTTCTTCCATGGGTTTGATTCATACCAGATTGAGAATAATTAGTTTGAATCTAGGGATTTAAGGAAGGAACTAATGGTAATTGAGATGGAATCTGCAATGGGTTGAGGTTGTTGTTGTTCAAGATGAGCTGGAAGTTAGGGTTTCAACAGAAATTGGAGATTTCAAGTGCAGTTCAGATTGGGACTCGATTGAGAAATGGGAAGAAGGAATTGATGTTTATGATGCAAGAGTTGGTTGATTGGTGGTGTTGTTCATGGCAGTGGAAGGTTTGAACTGGTATTCTTTGTTTGTGAGGTTGCAGTAGAAGGTCTTGATGGCTGTGAAAATGGTGGTGAATCTGTAGAATGCAGAAAATGGGTCTAGATGAGAAGCCTGAACTGAGATGGTGTTAGCCATAAAGCTACAACAAATGCCCGAGAAATGGAGTTGGAACTGAGCTATTGATATAGCTAGAGCAGTCACAGCTAAGAACTGATGTTGTTCTGGTGGTGTTGGTGTTTAGTAAGATGGCTTGAGCTGTGGGATTGGGCTCTGATGGCTGCAACTAAAGTGGTGGAGCCGCAAAATAATGAATGGTTGAGCAGCAAGATGTTGTTTTGTGCTTGAAGTTACAGATTTGAGCTGCAGCTGTTGCCATTAGGAAGAATGGCACTGCAATGGACTAGTGGCCTGAGGTTGTTGGTGGTAATACTAAACAGGCAGGATTAATGAGAAGTAGGAAGGCAGAGCTGGTGCTGTTGTGCATTGGCTGTGAGAATTTAGCTGCTTGCAGTTGAGTTAAGCATTGGCAGGAGCAGATTGGAATGGCATTGCACTCATTACAGGGATGAGCAATTGGAGATGAACTGATGTTGGTACACAAAGAAGCTACAGAATGGTGTTTGTGCTGTGTATGTGGAATTTTTAGGGTCGACAAGAATTGTGAGTCAAATGAAGGTGGTTTGTTGGTTGGATTGCAAGAACTCGAGATGGGTTCAAGGAGAAGGAAAATAGAGATTTGATGGAGTAGTGGGCTCGAACGGTGAGAATTTGGAGTTATTTTTCATGGGTTGTGCTGAGAAGTAAGCAGAAGGTTGTGGCTGGTTACTATGAACTGGTACTCATATGGAGTTGTGATGCATGAGAAGACCTTCCTGCTGTATGAACAGAGAAGAAGACATTGCAACTGTTGGTTTGAACTGAAGCGAGAATGGAGATGTTGGTGGTCTGTGAATTGAGATGGCTATGTTGAGTTTCTGGGTAGGTAATGGAGCTGCAAAGCGGTCGAGCTAAGAAGATGTTGGATGAGCTGATGCTAATGGAAATGGAGTGTGGTCTGAGATTGGTTCGAGAATGAGATGAGCAGAATGTTGGTGATGGGCTCGTTAGTGGTGATTGAGAGCATGAAATTGATGCATGAAGAGAAGTTGAAAGGCAGTGCAATTGCAGGAAGCTCAGTACAGGGCCATCATGGCTGGATGGAGTTATGAAGCACAATCATTCTACAGCATAACTCAGACCAGTGTCAACTCATGCCAAGCCTAGTCAGGCTACTCAGACCTGACTCATCTGACTGGTCCAACTGACTCCATCTAACTCGGTACTGACCGAGTTGACTCAATGACTCGGTCCTGACTCAGTAAACCGACCGAGTTGACCCAGTTGACCGGTGACCGGGTGGACTTTGCCGGTCACCGGAACCGTTTTCCGGTCACCTTTCCGGCCGATTTCCGGCCATAATACTAGTTTTCCGGCGACGACTTTTTGGACATATTTTCTACATGGGTTTCTTTCTCTTATGGGCTTGGTGGATTTTCATCTAATGGACTTTGAAGGCTAGACCTAATTTTGGAACAAGAGGAGCTATAAAAGGGAAAGTCTTCTACAACTTATATCACGTTTTTTCTTGGAAGCTAAGGGGAGAGCGGCTTTTGTTTACGCAACTAGGGTTTGCTTTTGTTCATCTTCTTCTTTATTCAACTCATATTTTTGGTGATGAACTCCATAGCTATGAGTAGCTAAATTCTATATTATTGGTTAAGGATGTAGTCTTATTTCTAAAACTTGTGTTTGCTTTATGTATTAGTTTTCTCTCTTGATTATCGTTCACATCTCTACTGCTTTAAGAATCACATGATTGATGTATTGTGATAGGATTATGATGTTTGATTAGTTAAGTGGCCAATTAATTGAACTTGCATCCTAGTCCATAGCTATTTTAGGGTTTTTTTCATCGAGCGATAACCCTGAATACGAGTAGCATGATATGTTTACGGTTTGTAGTGATACACTCTCGTAATCATATGTAGAGTTTGACCATTGTCCGAATTGTTATGCGCAACGCATGACAATTGCATTGATTATCCTATTTCTGAAACTTAATGCTCCTAGGAATTGAACTTAATTAGCGCAAGGCGTTAGGTTATTCTTTAGGTAGAATTCACATACGTGACTCTAATGTGTGTGTTGATGAACTTAGGAAATTAATAGATTATCTTGCTCTCTTGATTCTCTAGGCTTTTGATAATATAAGAGATTAAATCGTAATTCTAATCATATATGCAAGCACATGTCTAAGATTGAAGATGAATTCCTTGACCAATATCTCTCTCTATTGATTACTTTCTACAATTTACTTTGCTTTTAATTTGCTTTTATTGCTTACATAAAAATCGAAATCCCCCAATTGGTTACTTTAAGAAATTGAATACGTAATAACTACAATCGCCTCTCTGTGGAAACGAACTCTTTCTTATCATATACTTTAGGAAAGTGAAATTATTTTTGACGCATACGACAACGATCAAATTTTGGCGCCGCTGCCGGGGAGGCATACGACTAGTTATTAAGTTTTTAGTTTCTTATTTTTAGTTTTTGCTTTTATCTTTGCTTTTTGTTTTCTTGTCTTGTTTCTCACTTGTTTGCGAGAATTGTTTTCAGGTGCCTAATCCCTGGCTTCTAAAGATTGGAATTATCCAAGGTGCGGGATAGCTACTCGAAGAGGCGCAATACTCCAACCAAGTCAAGAAACAACGGAAGAACAAGAGTTGGAGGTAGAAGGAGAGACTTTCTGACAAGAAGAAGAAGTTTTGAACAAGAGATTAGGGTGAACAAGAACCACCTTTTGAAGAAAAAGAAGAAGCTATGGGTGATGCAAATCGTTCACTCAAGGAGTTGGCTTCTCATAGGCTTGATACACAACAGGGGTGTATTCAAACAAACTTTACTTTTGAGATAAAGCCGGGGTTGCTTAGAGAATTACCAAAATTCCATGGCATGGTGAATGAAGACCCAAACAAACATCTTATGGACTTCCACACCATTGTCACGGCCATGCTTCCAGCGGATGTTGCGGCGGATGGCGCAATGTTGAAAGTTTTTCGTTTCTCTTTGATGGATAGTGCTAAGGATTGGTTGTATTATTTACCTCCCGGAAGTGTCACAACATGGAATGGGCTGAAGAAACTCTTTTTTAGAGAGATATTTTCCTGCATCAAAGGCTACTCAAATTCGCAAGGAGATTTGTGGGATGAAGCAAAATGTGGGAGAATCCCTATATGAATGTTGGGAACGCTACAAGAGATTGGTGGCAAGCTGCCCTCACCACCAATTCAGTGACGCTATGATCATCCAATACTTCTATGAAGGACTCCAATCAAGTGATAGGAATCTTCTCGACGCTGCCGGTGGTGGTGCACTAGTTAACAAGACGGTGGCACAAGCTAGAGAGTTGATTGAAAACATGGCGCGAACTCACAACAATTCTTGAGTCGTGGTTCGGATGTGATTCTAAGAAGGGTGAATGGGGTGAGCGAGGTTGAGGAACTTCGTCAACAAATGGGTAACATGAACGCAATGCTTCAACAAGTTGCAGCCGCGGTGATCCTAAGTTTCTCTCAAGCTTATGAAGACGAGCAAGCTAATGCGATCTTTCCAAATCAACAAAGACGGTATGATCCCTACTCTAACACTTACAATCCGGGATGGAGAGATCACCCAAATTTTAGCTATGCCAATAAGCAAGGAGCGATTCAACAACCTAATTTCAACAACCCGAGTGGATTTCAACCTCAACAACAACAATTCCAGCCGAGACAACAATTTCAACAACAACAACAACCTCAAAATATGGGGTCCAATATGGAAGAGTTGCTGAAATCTTTTATGCAAAGAACGGAGAGTACGGTTAAGGATTTGCAAACTCAAGTTGGTTCCATGGCTATTGAGTTGAATCAATTGAAGGCACAAAATGGTGGGAAACTCCCTTCTCAACCTATCAACCCAAAAGAAGGTGTCAATGCAATTACGTTGAGAAGTGGTACACAACTTGTGCAACCCGAAGTCACTGATTCGGGCGCGGTGGAAACACCTAAGGAACCTGTTTTGGAGGAGAAAATCGAGGATTCTCCCCAAACTTCTGAGGTACCTATTTCTAACTCTAAAACTCCGGTTTCTACTTATGTTCCTTCTTTACCTTTCCCTCGCAGATTTGCAAATTCCAAGAAGGCGGAACTAGAAAAGGAGATTTTAGACATTCTCAAGAAGATCCATGTGAACATACCACTCATAGATGCAATCAAGAAAGTTCCAAAGTATGCAAAGGTGTTGAAGGACTTGTGTACCAATAAACAAAGGCTCAAAGGTAATGAAGTGCTTAGTGTGGGGGAGAATGCTTCGGCAATCTTATAACACAAACTCCCACTTAAGTGCAAGGATCCCGGTAGCTTTGACATTCCGGTCACAATTGGTAACACCACATTTAATAAAGCTATGTTGGACTTAGGTGCATCCGTTAATGTTATGCCTGCGTCTATGTATAATTCACTTGATCTTGGTCCTCTTAAAAGTCTGGAATTGTGTTGTAATTAGCCGATCGTTCTAATGTCTACCCAATGGGTATTGTTGAGGATGTTCTTGTGCGGGTTAATCAACTTGTATTTCCAGCTGACTTTTGCGTGTTAGAGATGGATGAAGGTCCACCGGACTCGTCTCTTCCATTGCTATTTGGGCGTCCCTTCATGAAAACGGTGAAAACCATTATTGATGTTGACAAGGGAACGCTAACTATGGAGTTTGATGGAGAAATAATACGTTTCAACATTTTCGAGACGATGAGATATCCTAGTGATGTCCACTCTTGTTTCTCCATTGATGTGATGGACACATTGGCGCAACAAATGTTTGAGTTGAATGGTGTTGATACTTTGGAAACCATGCTCACTACACCTATTGACGATGGTTATGCATATAGTGATGAGATTAAAGAAACCATTGGTTCTCTTGACTCATTACCGGAAAAATCAGCAATTAAGAATATTTCATATGCTTTTTACCTTGAAATGAAAAATGAAAGCCATCTATTGTTAAATCTCCAAGTTTAGAATTGAAACCTCTTCCAAGTCACTTAAAGTACTTGTACTTGGGTGACAATGAAGACTTACCCGTGATTGTTTCTAACGAGCTTAATGAATTACAGAGCAAAAACTTCTAAGGGTGCTAAGGACGACAAGACGGCCATAGGATGGACAATCGCCGATATCAAGGGTATAAGCCCGGGTCGTTTGTATGCATAAGATTTGTGTGGAGGATGATACAAAGCCTACAAGGGAAGCGCAACGTCGTTTGAATCCTCCCATGATGGAAGTTGTGAAAAAGGAGATACTCAAGCTTTTGGACGTGGGTGTTATCTACCCCATATCCGATAGTAAGTGGGTAAGCCCGGTACAAGTAGTACCAAAGAAATCAGTGTGACAGTGGTGGAGAATGATAAGAATGAACTTGTCCCAACTCGTGTGCAAACCGGTTGGAGGGTTTGTATTGATTATAGAAAATTAAATGCCACTACTAGAAAAGATCACTTTCCTTTACCTTTTATTGATCAAATGCTTGAACGTTTGAATGGACACTCTTATTATTGCTTTCTTGATGGCTATTCAGGTTATAATCAGATTGTGATTGCACCGGAGGACCAAGAGAAAACCACTTTCACTTGTCCTTTCGGTACTTTTGCTTATATAAGGATGCCTTTTGGCTTATGCAATGCTTCAGCTACCTTTCAAAGGTGTATGGTAAGTATCTTTTCGGAATATGTTGAAAACATAATCGAGGTGTTCATGGACGATTTTAGTGTCTTTGGTGATTCATTTGACCTTTGCTTGAACAATTTGTCTCTAATCCTTGAACGATGTGTTGAAACAAATCTTGTGAAAATTGGGAGAAGTGCCATTTCATGGTAACTCATGGCATAGTTTTAGGCCATATAATATCTTCTAAAGGCTTGGAAGTCGATAAATCTAAGATAGACCTTATTCGTGCTCTAACCCCTCCCACTACGGTGAGGGAGATACATTCTTTTCTTGGTCATGCAGGTTTCTATCGTAGATTCATCAAGGATTTTTCCAAGATAGCATCGCCACTTTGTAACTTATTGCAAAAAGATGTGGTTTTTAACTTTGATGAAAAGTGTGTGGCGGCATTCAATCGTTTGAAAGAACTTTTGATTTCAGCCCCTATCATTAAACCACCGGATTGGAGCAAGCCTTTTGAGCTCATGTGTGATGCAAGTGACTATGCGGTTGGTGCGGTGCTTGGGAAGCGTGTGGGGAGGATACCTCATGCCATTTATTATGCTTCTAGTTACGTTAAAAGAGGCCCAACAAAACTACACCACCACCGAAAAGAGTTATTAGCTATTGTTTTTGCTTTGGAAAAGTTTCGCTCTTATCTAATTGGTACAAAAGTTGTTGTCTTTTCTGATCATGCAGCACTTAGATACTTGCTTACAAAGAAAGAGGCAAAACCTAGGCTTATACGATGGATTCTACTCTTGCAAGAGTTTGATATTGAAATCAAAGACAAGAAAGGAATTGAGAACACCGTTGCGGATCACTTGAGCCGTCTTGCTGTGGACAAGGAGACTATCCCGTTGCGTGAAAGTTTCCGGATGAGCAACTATTCTCAATTGCCTTTGGAGAACCATGGTACGCTGATATTGTTAATTACTTAGTGTCTAAACAAATCCCAAAGAACTTGTCTCGTCTTTGAGAGGGACAAACTTAAGAAGTTAGGAAACCAATACATATGGGATGATCCATACTTATGGAAACATTGTAGTGACCAAGTAATACGTAGGTGTGTTCCCGAAATTGAATTTAATTCTATCTTGTCTTTTTGCCACTCATATGCTTGTGGAGGACACTTTGGGAGTAAGAGAACCGCTCTCAAGGTACTAGAATGTGGGTTCTTTTGGCCAACCTTGTTTAAGGATGCACATGCATTTTGTATCACATGTGATAGGTGCCAAAGAACATGCAATCTAGGTGCTTGAAATCAAATGCCACAAACTATTATTCAATTTGTTGAGGTTTTTGATGTATGGGGAATTGATTTTATGGGCCCTTTTGTCAATTCTAGTGGGAATTATTATATCTTGCTTGCTGTGGATTATGTCTCGAAATGGGTGGAAGCTAAAGCCACCCTAACTAATGATTCTAAAGTTGTTTCAGATTTTGTGCAAGCTAATATATTTGCAAGGTTTGGCATTCCAAGGGCGATAATTAGCGATGGAGGTTCACATTTCAAAAACCGGTTCTTGCAAAGCTTGTTAAAGAAGTACAATGTGTCGCATATAATTGCAACACCTTACCATCCGCAAACAAATGGACAAGCCGAGGTTTCCAACCGAGAGGTGAAATCCATTCTAGAAAAGATGGTGAATCCAACAAGGAAAGATTGGAGTTCGCGACTCAATGATGCTTTGTGGGCGTATAGAACCTCATATAAAACACCTATTGGGATGTCTCCTTTTAGGCTTGTTTATGGTAAACCTTGTCACTTACCCGTGGAAATTGAGTATAAGGCGTTTTGGGCTATTAAGCAATGCAACATGGAGTTGGATGGTGCTGGAAGGCAAAGGAAGTTGCAACTTCAAGAGTTAGAGGAGATTCATAATGATGCATTTGAAAGCTCACTGATTTACAAGGAAAAGACGAAAGCTTTTCATGATAATATGATTACAAAGAAACAATTTTGCATTGGGCAGAAAGTGCTTTTGTTTAATTCTCGTTTGCAATTATTTCCGGGTAAATTAAGGTCACGTTGGATTGGACCTTTTATTGTTACTAATGTGTTTTCTCATGGTGCAGTGTAGTTTAGCTACAGGAAATGAACTTAAAGTGAATGGGTACCGGTTGAAACCATATTATGAGAACTTCTCTTCGGATGTCGTGGAAGGAGTTAATCTTGTGGAAGTACTCCCTCCGGAGGAGTCGGGAGAAAACAAGGAGATAATCGGGTGACGACTTTAAACCAAGCGCTAAATGGGAGGCAACCCATCGGTTTTGTATCTCTTATCTTTTATTTTCTTTTCTTGTCATGTTTTTATTTTTCCGATTTTTTGTCACTTTTCCGTTAGGATTTCCCACCTTGACTTTCTTTGGACGATTCAATTACATTGAGGACAATGTAAAGTTTAAGTGTGAGGGAGTGGTTTGCATTGTAAATTTTTCAAATTTTTTCAACTTTTGTGTAAATTAGTGAATAAGAAAACTCCAACTTGTAGTTAGTTTAGAGTCACATAGTATACATGTCGCTAAGATTACATCGAGAATCTCATAAGAGTGACTGAACTTAGAGATGACAGCGAACATGATCGGGTTTCTTACTTGTATGAGAGTTAAAGTTGGATTTAACCATGCCAGTGGCAAATAAGGTGCAGACTGAATTCGGTATTAGAGTAGTGATCCCCTATAGTGGAGACTACCCATGTTACATAATGTGAGGCACCAACCTTCAATTCTTTGTACCTGTCTAAATTTGTGCTTTTAGAGTGTGTGTCATCGTACGTTAATTCCGGGCAGAATGGTGACTTTCCCAACCTCCCACCGTAGAAGCACTATTTTGATCTCTTGAGTGCTATTTTTATCAATCATGTTGGTGACATCGAATTGCTAACTTACATACCACTTGTAATCTTGTTCGCAGTTAGCACCATCCACCTTATCTCTCTCTACACCAACAGGTCCATAGAAACACTATCATCATCAAACAAGAGGAGCATCACAAATTTGAAGAAAAGTTAAAGACGTTCAAGGTTTACAAGCAACGATACAGAAATGAGCAGATTTCAGAATCAAGTAAAGCAACAAGACAAGGAGCAGAATTTTTACAAGTTGAAGACTATTGTATAAGAGTGAAAATTATCAAGGATGAGAGTTCGAGAAGTTTATGATATCAAGACATACAAGTTGTGAAGAATCAAGCGGTAAAGTACTTACACCATGGCCTTTGTACTTACGTTTTTATTTATCTTATTTGTATTTTATTTTTCTCTTGTCTAAAAAAAAAAAAAAAAAAAAAACGAAAATTAGAAGAAAAAAAATGGAAAAAAAAAGAGACAAGAGAAAATCTTTAGGTTCATTACTAGTTTTATTGTTTTATTTCGTTTTTATTTTGTATTTGTTTTATTTCTTATTATTAAAAAAAAAAAAATTTGGGTTTGTATAGTTCGTTTTTAGTTTTGTATTCTTTCAATAAAGCCAATGGAAAGAAGGAATATCTACAAAGAAGTTTCAAGCAACAAGGAATTAGAGGAAAGAATCATATTGTCAAGATTATATGAAGTTCAAGAGTTATCATCAAGAGTTGAAGACCGAAGACGAAGATGAGGACACCGATAGAAGACCAAAGACGTTTCTATGGATGCTGTGAGAGTGGTGCTAGCTGCACGCCGAACGGATAACGAGGTAAGTAAGCATATTCTCACCTTCGTTAAATGGTTGATTTCCTTTCGAAGAGATCGTCAGAAAAATGGGTTTTCAAAATGAATAAAAGATGTGGGTTTTCAAAACATTCGGAGGGTTTTGCCTTCCTACCATTCAACGTGTCGCAGGATTCTCTCTTCATTCCAACCTGGACACATGTATGACCCATAAAAAGTTGTTTATTATTGAGTGCAAATTCATAAAACCCTTTCTTGTGAGGCAGAGTCAAGACTTTTGATCACTCCGAACCCGAAGTTTTGTCGAGAAGGGATGGTTATTTCTCTCTCAACTTTTAAGAATGAGATTGTGTTCATTTATGTGTCTAACTTCTTATGACTAGTGTGCATAATCTCTATGTCTTCTTAGCGCGTTGGATGCTATCATTTCGGAGAACTAGTAAGGTGGAAAAATAGGTTTTGTGGGTATATCTCTAGTAAACCCTCACGAGACTATAACTCGTCCACTAGGGACACCTAGGGGTTTAAAGGCTTGTTATTTATGATAAAAGTGACCGTAGCCTCGATGACACGGAGTTGTATGTATTCTTTAGAATTATTTTGTTTGATTGCTCGAGGACTAGCAAAGTCTAAGTGTGGGGGAATCTGATAGGTGTCTAAAACACCTAATTTACTATCTAGTAGTTACGCTTTCTTTGCTATTTTTCTGGTGAATTATGTACTTTACGCGTGTTTTTGAGTTATTAGGTACTCTGGAGTCGCACGGAGGAAAAGAAGCGGAAATCATTCAAATTGAGCAAAAAGGGCTAAATTGTCATTTCAAGCAATAACGAACACTATCTGGAACTGAGCCACGGTTAAGGGGCACCTCTATGTGCAAAAACATCATTTCAAGCGCGAATGCTGCGCGGAGTCAACCCAAGGAATTAGGGGCTGCCATTTTAGTGGCCTATATCAACTTATGGGGTGCCTAGAATCATTCTGGTGGACCCTTATCTAGCTCACCTGGGTGGCTATATCCACTTTTATTCTCTTAAAGAAGACCTAAAAATCATATTAACATTTATTGCATCTGTTCCTCTTTACCTGAAACTGAGAAAATATCCATGGAGGCTTCACTATTCTGAGAGGGAGAAATGGGTTGTGGCGACTGCTGTAAGAGAGAACTAGAAGGTGAAATTGAATCGAGAAGATGAAGAGTTGCGGCTAACTCGAGAAGATGATGAAACCCATGAAGTTAGGGTTTGAACGAAATTGATCTTTGTGGTGATTTGATGGAGATGCAACCGTGTAGAGAAGGAACTGGAGATCGAGTCGATTCAGAGTTAGGGTTTCTGCGGATTTTGTAGCTGCTCTCGATTGAAGATGATAAAGTTACTGTGAAATTTCTTCCATGGGTTTGATTGATACCAGATTGAGAATAATTAGTTTGAATCTAGGGATTTAAGGAAGGAACTGGTGGTAATTGAGATGGAATCTGCAATGGGTTGAGGTTGTTGTTGTTCAAGATGAGCTGGAAGTTAGGGTTTCAACAGAAATTGGAGATTTCAAGTGCAGTTCAGATTGGGACTCGATTGAGAAATGGGAAGAAGGAATTGATGTTTCTGATGCAAGAGTTGGTTGATTGGTGGTGTTGTTCATGGCAGTGGAAGGTTTGAACTGGTATTCTTTGTTTGTGAGGTTGCAGTAGAAGGTCTTGATGGCTGTGAAAATGGTGGTGAATCTGTAGAATGCAGAAAATGGGTCTAGATGAGAAGCCTGAACTGAGATGGTGTTAGCCATAAAGCTACAACAAATGCCCGAGAAATGGAGTTGGAACTGAGCTATTGATATAGCTAGAGCAGTCACAGCCAAGAACCGATGTTGTTCTGGTGGTGTTGGTGTTTAGTAAGATGGCTTGAGCTGTGGGATTGGGCTCGATGGCTGCAAAAATGAGTGGTGGAGCCGCAAAATAATGAATGGTTGAGCGACAAGATGTTGTTTTGTGCTTGAAGTTCTGATTTGAGGCTGCATTTTGTTGCCATTAGGAAGAATGGCACTGCAATGGACTAGTGGCCTGAGGTTGTTGGTGGTAATACTAAACAGGCAGGATTAATGAGAAGTAGGAAGACAGAGCTGGTGCTGTTGTGCATTGGCTGTGAGAATTTAGCTGCTTGCAGCTGAGTTAAGCATTGGCAGGAGCAGACTGGAATGGCATTGCACTCATTACATGGATGAGCAATTGGAGATGAACTGATGTTGGTACACAAAGAAGCTACAGAATGGTGTTTGTGCTGTGTATGTGGAGTTTTAGGGGCTGACAAGAATTGACAGAGTCAAATGAAGGTGGTTTGTTGGCTGGATTGCAAGAACTCAGATGGGTTCAAGGAGAAGGAAAATAGAGATTTGATGGAGTAGTGGGCTCGAACAGTGAGAATTTGGAGTTATTTTTCATGGGTTGTGCTGAGAAGTTAGCAGAAGGTTGTGGCTGGTTACTATGAACTGGTACTCATATGGAGTTGTGATGCATGAGAAGACCTTCCTGCTGTATGAATAGAGAAGAAGACATTGCAACTGTTGGTTTGAACTGAAGCGAGAATGGAGATGTTGGTGGTCTGTGAATTGAGATGGCTATGTTGAGTTTCTGGGTAGGTAATGGAGCTGCAAAGCGGTCGAGCTAAGAAGATGTTGGATGAGCTGATGCTAATGGAAATGGAGTGTGGTCTGAGAATGGTTCGAGAATGAGATGAGCAGAATGTGGGTGATGGGCTCGTTAGTGGTGATTGAGAGCATGAAATTGATGAATGAAGAGAAGTTGAAAGGCAGTGCAATTGCAGGGAGCTCAGTACAGGGCCATCATGGCTGGATGGAGTTATGAAGTACAATCATTCTACAGCATAACTCAGACCAGTGTCAACTCATGCCAAGCCTAGTCAGGCTACTCAGACCCGACTCATCTGACTGGTCCAACTGACTCCATCTAACTCGGTATTGACCGAGTTGACTCAATGACTCGGTCCTGACTCAGTAAACCGACCGAGCTGACCCAGTTGACCGGTGACCGGGTGGACTTTGCCGGTCACCGGAACCATTTTCCGGTCACCTTTCCGGCCGATTTCCGGCCATAATACCAGTTTTCCGGCGACGACTTTTTGGACATATTTTCTACATGGGTTTCTTTCTCTTATGGGCTTGGTGGATTTTCATCTAATGGACTTTGAAGGCTAGACCTAATTTTGGAACAAGATGAGCTATAAAAGGGAAAGTCTTCTACAACTTATATCACGTTTTTTCTTGGAAGCTAAGGGGAGAGCGGCTTTTTTTTACGCAACTAGGGTTTGCTTTTGTTCATCTTCTTCTTTATTCAACTCATATTTTTGGTGATGAAATCCATAGCTATGAGTAGCTAAATTCTATATTATTGGTTAAGGATGTAGTCCTATTTCTAAAACTTGTGTTTGCTTTATGTATTAGTTTTCTCTCTTGATTATCGTTCACATCTCTGCTGCTTTAAGAATCACATGATTGATGTATTGTGATAGGATTATGATGTTTGATTAGTTAAGTGGCCAATTAATTGAACTTGCATCCTATTCCATAGCTATTTTAGGGTTTTTCATCAAGCGATAACCCTGAATACGAGTAGCATGATATATGTTTACGGTTTGTAGTGATACACTCTCGTAATCATATGTATAGTTTGACCATTGTCCGAATTGTTATGCGCAACGCATGACAATTGCATTGATTAGCCTATTTCTGAAACTTAATGCTCCTAGGAATTGAACTTAATTAGCGCAAGGCGTTAGGTTATTCTTTAGGTAGAATTCACATACGCAGCTCTAATGTGTGTGTTGATGAACTTAGGAAATTAATAGATTATCTTGCTCTCTTGATTCTCTAGGCTTTTGATAATATAAGAGATTAAATCGTAATTCTAATCATATATGCAAGCACATGTCTAAGATTGAAGATGAATTCCTTGACCAATATCTCTCTTTATTTATTACTTTTTACAATTTACTTTGCTTTTAATTTGCTTTTATTGCTTACATAAAAATCAGAAATCCCCCCAATTGGTTACTTTAAGAAATTGAATACGTAATAACTACAATCGCCTCTCTGTGGAAACGGACTCTTTCTTATCATATACTTTAGGAAAGTGAAATTATTTTTGACGCATACGACAGCGATCAGCTTGATAGTTCCGAACAAAACCAAATTCAATTTGCAATCATCCAAGTTTATTTTTTTGGCCATTTATAGTGGTTTGGATATGTAATAATAAGATTCTTCAGCTCTGTGGTTCATCATCCATATATTTTGATGTGTTTACTATATTTATGCGCAACCAATTAACCAGACAGGGGATGTTGTGGGCATAATGCACCGGTTTAAATTGGCCTGCCTCTAATGGTGCATTTGAATTTTTACAAGTAAAAATATCCCCTTGAGTACAATCCCTGTAAATGGGATCCAGAAATGGGATATGAGTAATATATTACACATTTCTCCTATATTTATTGCCTGGCTATCAATTCACATCATATAAATTTTTCACATGGAGTGGAATTGAATGGAGCATCGAAAAAGTTCATGGCTTTTGGGGGTGGTATGAGATCTTGGTTACAAACTACGTATAATTTAACATTCTAAGGATGTGTCTATGTGTGTGCATGTGACAAAGAGAGAGAGGAAACCGAATTTGATATATGAATTTCCAGGTAGACAACAATCTAAGGTGGAGATATTTTCCGGACTCCTGGTTTAGCATTTCCAAATGACTTGCATATTAATATTTTAAAGAATGGTAACTTAAAGCAGACCACAAAAAATATAAATACTTATTCAAGAACACAAAATGCTCACTCACCCGACACTGTATACTAAAAGCCTAAATGTTCCAACCAACAGTCTCTTGGAAAATTACCCAAGCTGTAAAATATGAAGAGTCAATAACACCTTGCAAGAATGTAGTGTATCAAAAGGATAAATAAAGTTATAAACATGCAATTCCTGTCAAATCTTCTCAACTCAACCTCACCTTGAGGATGTCGTACAATACTCGATACGAAGTTTTATTCTTTGGCATCCAATAGTTCCATCTGAACTTATGATCTTGGCAAAAAAAATAAAAATTAACTCCAGAAAATGTAACATACTTTGCATATTAAACTGACAATTTTTTTAAGGCGCGCACAAAGGATTCCCGATTACATACAAATGGATTTTATTTAACCTAATCGGTTATATGTTACCGTAGAGCTAAACCCTATTAATATTCGCAGGCAATTGGTCACTTTGTAGAAGATAGGAAAATTTAATAAGATTGAATATTAGTACCATACTACCATGTCATCCACATTGACAGTGGTCGGGTATCTGTCGATCTGGAAAATAAAATGCAATTAAAGACATATTTTTTTTTATCTTATCATTATTTTTGATGCAATTAGAAAATATTTATTTACTGGCTAGGGATATATCGAGTATAAAATGATACCATAAATGGGCAACAATGCAATCTGAATTTCAGTATTAATGGTCTGTGCTAATTTGTGGCTCTGTAAAAACTGTTAATTTGTGCTATGTAAATATATAATGTCATTATCATTGAGAAGCTTCAACAAATAATAACCCGATATAGAGATGATACACCTCTTACTGTAGCTACCCCATAAAGAGATATCACAGAGTGGGACGAAGTATTTGAGAAAGGACGATGTATATATGTGCATGAATATATACTTAGACGTGGAGCATGTTGAAGCAGAGGGCTTGCTTCAGTGGGATGGGCAGAGAGGTTAGCTTTACAACAAGTTTTGTTTTGAGTTAGATGCGCAGAATGTAGAAGCAAAATCTAATGGAGCTCTTCATAGAGTTAGATGGGAGAACCAGAGCCTTATTCTAGATATTATAGATTTACTTCGCAAATATTCATTATGGTCTTGCAAGTTTATTAATAGGAAGCTTAATAAACCAGCTGAATTTAGTTAGTATTTATATGTCTTTGATGCCCCCATAGGCCAATGCGCTTAGACACATATATCCTAACCCAATTTAGTTATACCAACTCAACGTGGTCTCGACATCAGCGAAATAATACATCCATGGGAATAAAAACCAAATCACAAAGGTTTGTGTTTTGCTTCCTCCACTCACAGATTTCCGTAAGCCCTCCAACTTGGCTTCATGTATCAGTATTACCCTAATTCCAGTTTTGCATGAAGTCTTTATGAAAAAAAAATTAACCTTTCAAGAATTTTGAATTTTAGCTTTGGAAACATATCATTTTACCCCCTGCACATTCTACCTTCAATCTCAATCTGACATGAAAGTATCTTAGTTTCTTTTGTATGATTAGTCTAAATTGTGAGTTGCATTATCGAAAGTAGCCTTGAAGGAAAACTTAAAAGAAGAAATCTCCAACATGAATCTTATATTTCATAAGCGAGAAACAGACCCGTGCATCGCACGGGTGATAAACTA
>JAJJWW010003260.1:0-46819 GCA_023531295.1 Papaver armeniacum
ACCGATCCCAACCGAGCCCGGACGACCGATTCCTGAAATAAATAGGATTAAGTCGGGCCGAGCTAGCCTGGGATTCAAGAATCGACTCCATCCGAGTAAGCTCAGCTTAGCCGAGTCGGCTAACTCGAGTCCGACCACCCTCCCCTCGACTGCTGACTAACCGTTGACTAACAGTTTGACTCGCTTGACCGTTAGTCCTAACGCGAGGACCAGGACGGAATATTCCGTCGAATATTCTCTCGACGACAAAATTTTCGTGCAACCGACGGCGACGTTTTCCTAGCCAAATTCCGCCACAATCCCGCTTTTTCCTATGAGCAAAATTCGAAATTTTCTATGGACTTCTCTCATGGGTGTGAAAGACTTTGGTTAGGAATTGGATGGAAAATTGACTCAAATTTGGAAAGAGAAGGTGGAAGAGTTGAGAAAAGCTTGGAATTGGAAATTGAATTGCAAAAGGAAAAGGATTCTAATCCTTGGAAGAATTGGAGAATATTGAAGCCTATAAATAGAGAAGTTTTCTACAACTTCCACACATCTCTCTACACACACACTTGTGTTTTTGCTTCTTTTTCTAAGATTTTTCTTTTAATTACTTGTGTGAATTTGAAACTTCTTCTTTTAATTATTATTATTTGTGTGAATTTCAAAAACATGAGTAGCTAAATTTCTTTTTGATTGAGGATGAATTCCTAGTTCTTAACATGATTTGAGTTTTTGTTTTCAAATTCTATCTTGAAGTTTTTCACATAATTATCGTTTGTTTTTACTAATAGGAGTGATCTTAAAGACACTCATGATTGATTGATAGATTGTTTGGGTGGCCAACTAAATTAATTTGTTAATTCGATCTAAAGCTAGTGAAAGTTAGGGGATAAGTAATCGTTCTTTGACTTTTTACATAAGTAGCAAACACGAGACCTCAAGTGAGGGATTCCGTGGAGCAATTGTGTGTAGAAACAACGTTAGCAAGTGGACCTTGAGCTAAGAGTCTAACTACTAATATCAACCTAAGAAATTCATAAAACTTAATGCATGAGCCAAGTTACATCTAGGTTGAGCTAATTCTAGGTGGCTTGGTGATTAGAATCGATGATCGAGAACTTCCGTGTCCTATGATACAAGGGATTTAGGGTTTAGCACCGAGCTAGTCGCTTTACCTACGGTTGAGGTGATAATTTGTGACTAATAACAAGTAGAATAGAACATAACTTGATTCATTGTTTCGTAACGAAGAAGGATTCCTTTGATCTTCTCTCTTATTGTTTTCATCTTTCAACTTTCGATTTTAATTGCTTTCTTTATTTATTTTTGCTTTTTACACCCCCCTTTCGTGACAACTTTTACAACTAAAGATCACTTGCTCCTCGTGGGAACGAACTTGACTTCCATTATATTATTTTTAATTGAGTGGAAATTTTGAATTAATTTGATTGCACCTACGACACGCATCAATCTTCTCAGAATCTTTCCAAGGAATGGGAGATGCTCCCTAGCTTCCCTTTGTGGCTCTCGAAACGTGTGTAATGCTACTTTACTAGAGGGCATAATTCTTTCCAATGGAGCCTCTAGAATTGTGTCTCCGACTTCTTGAATGCACTTGGATCTTGGTACGCATGCGTCATATCTCCCGTTAATTTTAAATTTTTAAATATATATATATTAATGATTTTTCTATCTTCTTTTATAGGTTGGAAGAACTTCTTTTGTAGTTTCTTTATCTCGAGAGAAGACGCAACAATCTTGAAAAGAAGAATTCGCAATTGAACAAGAAGATTCGAGAATTAGAAATTGAAGGCTGGCCATCTCGCGATAAAGACGAGAGAATTCAAAAAGTTAAATACCGAACTTGACTCCCAAAGGGATAGGGTGTCCACTCTTCAACGCTAATCAACAACTTTATGGTATAAGATTTTACTTCTTTTTATTATTTCTATTTTATCGGTTGCATATTGCTACCTAACTTATTACCTTCGCAGATGTATATAATCTCTCCGATGAGGCTATTCTTCTCATACATTTCGGGGAACCTATGGATAATGATCTTCTTCTCGCCACCTCAATCAATCTCTAAATAGTTCCTCAGATAAAACTAACCTCCTTTCATTAAAGGATCTTCAATCCAAATATCATCTCTTGGAGATCGAACACGATCTAGTTTAAATTTAACTAATCGCTTTAAACGAATGTACCTTGATTCCGAGAAGAAAATCAAGACTTTAAGGAAGAAAATTAGTGATCTCATAGATGAGAACGATCGCATTACTAACAGAGGTGCACAGCATTAGCAGAATTCCACAAATCTCTTCTTGTGTGCAAGTTGAACGAGATGAACTCCTTCATCGTAATACCATGCTTAAAATGAGAAGAGCAAGTTGTTTCTCTTCTTGTTATTAATAGTGATGATGAATTCGCCCGGGCTGCGAAAGTTTTAGATAATGCCGGGAATAACCTAGGTGTTGATGTTAGTCTTCATCATGAGCATACTTCCTTGATTAAATATATGATATCTGATAGAGAAGGTTACTTATTATACCTTACTGCTTCTTACTTCTATAGTATTTCTTGTAAATTATTAACTTGTTGTTACTTATTTGCAG
Organism: Papaver armeniacum; assembly: GCA_023531295.1. Classification (NCBI taxonomy): domain Eukaryota; kingdom Viridiplantae; phylum Streptophyta; class Magnoliopsida; order Ranunculales; family Papaveraceae; genus Papaver; species Papaver armeniacum. The sequence goes on from JAJJWW010003260.1 coordinate 2,601, forward strand.
AATCTGAGAAGAGGCTTCGGTTAGAATTGAAGAGCTTGAATGAAAAAGAACAACTCAAAGAATTTTCCAACGAGAATTGGAGAACTTGAAATCGAAAAGAGCATTTCTAAAAAGAGTCTCTCCTTCGTGAGAATAAATATTTCAGTTGAAGAAACAATTTCTAACGACAAGTGGAAAACTTCAACAATGATGATGTTCGTTTCATGCATAGAGCCATGGAGTATGTTTGTAAGGACCACAATATCCTCTCGCATTCATATCCCCGGGCTTCTTGAAAAGGTTCTGAGAATCTGCTGTCTCGAGGACGTTTACGATAGTGAGACTAGCGAAGAAGAAAATTCCGGCGATGAAAATAATAGAATCAAGAATCGATGAAGGAGAAGAATCACCAAAGAGATAACTCTTTTGTTTTCTTTATTTTTGTAATATCTCGTACATTTCGTATCTTTATTATAGTGTACTTCTTGGATTTTTCCCCCGAATTCAATCTTCACTCCCCCTTTTTGGTAGTTCTTCCTTGTAATATAATTGGCTAACCTTATTGATGTATAACTCTTTCATCGAAGATGAATAACAATATTCCATCTTTTCCATTCCCATACTTGCCTCGTTATTTATCTTCGATGGAAGATTTTAGTTGTCATCAAGTATGGGGTTGGATAGTAATTTTACTGTTATTGAAATGTATTGTTGCGACGAGGTCGCAGGTATCTTCATGAATCAAGAATTCTACTTGCCTTGCCTTATCTTCATAAATGTATTTTATCTCTTCTTATTGCGACATGGTCGCAAGCCGCCTTTACATTTTCAAGCAAGGGCCCATTGACTCCCGCCTTGTCATTTTTGTGTGGTCTTCCGAGTTAGACCTCCCTAATTAGAGGTCTTCCCCGCCACCTTTCATTGCGACAAAATCACAGGACGTCTTTACACTTGCATGTAAAGACCCATTGATCTTGCCTTATCATTTTCCAAGTATTTTTGCCTCTCAGATGTTTTAGTTGCGACAATATGACAGTGCCTAGATATCCTCAAGTAACATAAAGCCCCATGACATTGGGTCGTGCGACGAAATCGCAGACGTCCGTACACTTTCGTGTAAAGACCCATTGATCTCGCCTTACCTCGCGTTAGTATTATTGCCTCTCGCAGATCATTGCACAAATATGACGCAGCCTAAATTTTCTTGCGAAAACATAGCCTTATGACATTTGCGTCTGTTTTGACACTCCCCCTATTGGAGAGCGTCGCCCCTTATCATCTCCCGGTTGCCCCTTCAAGGAGGCGAAACATCGGCCATACAAGACTAGCTCCTCCCATCCTGGTCTTAACAACAACCAAGTTGTTTTCGCAGCCTCTTATCCCTTATACCTATATGGTTTATGGTTACGAGACTGCACCCTAAGTGGAGTTTTCTTCGGGCCCAGTGCAACATATGCCAAGACTTGCCAAGAATGGCCAGGGTAGGTTCATCCATCCAGGGCACTCGGGCTCAACCGTGTACCTCGGCGCCTTGAGCATACACTCGACTCCTTGGAAGAGACCCTCGGTCGCCCAACCAGGGTATAACCTTTATATATATAGTTGGGAATCCAAGGTACCTCTCCCGGATAGGCTTTCATGGGCCCCAAAGTTTCATGACTCAGCTTCGGGAGCGGTGTAACCTTCCCCCCGAGCCATGTTGAGAGATACCCCTTATATGACGCACTTTAGGTCTTACATTTGCCTCTTACGAAATGTTATTCGCGAACTAGGGTGTACGCCATAAAGGTTCGTCCCATTCTTTTACTCATTCATATTTGTTAAATCATTCAATCATTCATGTTTCATTATTTGCCGACATTTGTTTACGAAGTATTCGCACAAGTCTGCTTTCATTTGTTGTATTTTCATTTTTCTTTTTCTTAACTGAATTCCCATATACTCTTGGCCGCGAGATTCTCGCACATCATTACTTCAATTCTTTGCTTTTTCTCTTGTTTTTGTTGATTATTCACTTCTTATACCTTTTGTTCCTCATATCCTTTGCTCCTTTATTATCATAATATTCGCCTATCTCTAGGTATTCACCTCGCGAGGTATGTTCACCCTTACTTATAAAGATCTACCATCAGTTTTCTTTTCTCCGCTCATCTCTCACATGTTGCTTCCAACCTTTTCTTTTGGTATTTCTTTCTTCGCAGCTTTCTACATCGACCTCATGACATTGTTGCGACTCCTTCCAATTTCCACCGTATGATACCAATGCCATTTGGATGTGGAAATTTTATACATTGATGATATGTTGATGCGACTCCAAGATTTCATGAAGCCATGGCCTCCCAATCAGCGCATTATATGGAGATTCCACGTCAACCACACGAGAATAAAATATCAGTTGATAATCCTTGTAGAGGTATTCTCATGTGAACCTCTCCCTTTGGTTTGTTTGGTGCCATTAAAGCCATATATCTTGTATGTCGGGGATCAAATCCCTCATCTTTTCCTCCCATCGTCTTGTAAGTATGGTAGAAAAGAATATTCACCGAACTTAGGTGTCGATTAGGGATTAGGTTGATCGCCCAAAGCAAGCTTCGTCTCATCATCTTCTCCATCAACCGGTTTCGGGTTAATCTCTAGTTTCACAACCAACGGCTATCATGTGTTTCTCTTCCTTTTGGCACTTCATCTCGCAGATAAAGAAATAGTCTTTCACCGCCACTTTTCTAATGAGGACTCATTATTTCTTTATCATTAGCATCTCTCGCAAAGACTCTACCGAGCACGTTGTCATGAAAATCTTCGATTGTGCGATACAGAGTGGACGATAGAGTTGCAATTCAAATTTTTAGCTTTTGTCCCGACTTATCACAAATGTTTCCTTTCCTTTTCGCGACGTTGTTCGTGCATCTCTCGTGGGGGTGGTAATGTACTGGCATGTTTTCTTCTCCCTTTAGAAAGTGATTCGGCTTCCCCGATCAATCATCCCGAGAATAATTCTCTTTATGTTTCTACAATCGTTCGTTTTTGATGCCCATGGAAGTTATGGTAAGAACAAAACTCATGACTTCTATCGCTCGGCGGTGGTTCCATCCCCACGTTCCAAGGTGCCGGTACATTTTCCATCACAAGTATAGCTTCCCGGATCTTTTCCACACTAGCATTCGGTGGAGGCATCTTAATCTCTTCCCATACTATTCGCGACTTCTTTGCCCTCCACGGTTATTTTGCCTTCGTCCACCGTAAGTTTCTTGCACATGATCTAGCCTCTGAATCTTATTATTTATTACAGTTGTAATAGTTCCTTTCTCGTTCAAATTCTTCTTGATCGTGGCTTCCCATGGCTACTATCTTCTTTGTTCCTCATCAGCTTTCCTTGCTTCTTTGTCCTTGCGAAGTACTCGCCATTGTATTTATGAATTGAGGCAACAAGCTTGCGTTTGTGATCGAACTTGTGTTCGCGATCCGGATAAGAATTCATTTCATTATGTCTTTCTTCTAAGGCAATATATTCTTCCGTAACTCTCGCAGCTTCCGCCATCGTGATTGTATTTTTGATTCTAAAATTTGAATGTATAACAAGTTAGTCGCGAAGAGAGCATTCACAAATGAGAGGATGAGATATCTTTCCTCAACCCGTCCCGCCATTTCGCTACACATGGTCCTCCATCTTATTGTCAATCGCCTTAAGCTCTCGCCAACCCTTTGTTTCAACCCGAATACATCTTCAATACTCCGGTGAAGAGTCATATTTATGTATGCTCCTAGGAATGTGGCTTGTAAATGGTTAAATGATGTGATTGTGTTCTTGGCAGACCTTCAAACCATTTTAGTGCTTCTCCTATTAGGCTTGATGCGAAATATTTGCATAGTATAGCATCATGATTCTCCCACTGTAACATACATCTCATATAAGCCTTGATATGTTGTACTGCACAAAGGTTGTTCCATCAAAGATGTTGGTTAATGCGGGTAGATTGCACTTAGGAGGTATTCTCCCATCTGCATTTCTAGCGTGAAGGGATTCTTCGCGGCTTCGCGATGGCTTCGTCTAATTGTCTCCTTCCTCCTTTCCCTTCTACTATTCAAGTAATCCTCTCATTTCAGCCAGTTCTCTTAAGATTTGTTCATTTGCCTCGAGAATTTGATTCCACTGGTCTTTCAAACTCCGCTCCCTCCTCCTTCGCTCGTGCCTATTTTGACCTTCCCGCGTTATTTTCTCCCTCTTCTTTCCTCGCGACGCTCTTCTTCGTTTCTTTCGTCACCGCACGCCATTATATCGGTTGTTTCTCTTCTTGGCTGTCTCTCCTCTCATCTCGCACCCTCTCATATTCTTCATCAATATTTCTATTGGTACGATTTTGTTCCCTCCTTCTTTCGCGATTTGTCATGGTTATTCTGGGATTGCCTCTTCCATCTCTTGATTTTCCATTTCTGCTCTTATCCTTTCTCTCTCGCGAGCTAGCCGCCAATGTAGTGTCTCTCAATGTCATCCTCGATCTCTCGGTTTCTTCTCAATTCTTCTCTCCCGTGCAAGATTATTCTCCCTTCAGCAGCTGGGTCATTCGGCCCTTGGAGTTGCATGTTTCCTTCTTGATCTCCTATTTTGCAATCTCATATTTTCCATCCTCAATTCATGATTCTGTCTTGTCAGGTTTGCTCGTTCCTCTGCCTCTAGTCGTCTCTCTTCGTGTATTGTTTGTCTCAATCTTTCTAACGCGCCATTTCTTCGTTTCCTCGGATTCATTTCTCCATTCATCCCTTGCTCGCCTCCTCCTTGTCCATTGTTCACCACCTGCTTGCTCCTCTTCCCTCTCGTCTTCGTAATCGACCTCCAAGTATGCACACTTACTCTATCATAATCCACAGCTAGCGTTTGCTCCTGGGAGATCGGTGGGCTGATTTTGATCTTCTCCATCATTTCTCATATTCATCCTTGACGATTCTCCCTGTTTCATTCCTCCTTTCTCCAGCAAGTCTCCCACTTCTTCTTACAATCGTTGGTTGCCCTTGTACATTTCTTCTTCTAGCCATTTTTCTTCTCCAATGAATTCTTGAATATCTTCTCCAAACCTTTTCTCTGTTAATCCAAATTCCTTCCAATTTCTACGTCAATCTCTGCTCAATCCCTGTTTCTAGCGCATATGTAGTTGCGGGAAATCCCACACTACACCCCTTACTCAATTTTGCTTAATTAATCCATTGAAAGATGTAAGATCAAGAATATTTATTGATTGAGTCCATGAAATGTTTACACAGGAAAATAGAAATACACTTAGAAATTAAAACACTCTTAAACTTTCTCTTCCCTCTTGACTTGCTTAACAATTCTCAAGAGGTCTCCCCTTTCCCATAGATTCACTCAGCCCTTTATATAGGGTAATACATAGTGGATGACAGCTAGGCTATCCTTTATTTTCGGGAATGTCCCGCGAAGTGTCGCAGATGCACAAACATTCGCTCTCGCGACACTTCTTAACCCTCGCCAGGTCTCACGTCTTCTTTATGTTTTGCCTGTCGTTATTCATTGGGGCTGCTTATTTTAGCTCTCGCGACTCCTTCGCGATGCTGTCGTTTATTAATCCTGCGAACCTTGTTTGTTGCGATATCACGATCCTACAGCTGCTCAGCCTTTCACTTCATAACCTACAAATGCTCATTTCAACAGCTTGTCGTGCCATTCAAACACCGCATCATTCCCTTCAATCTCCCGCCTAACTTTCAGCTCCATAATCTCCAGACTACCTGCCACTTTAACCGCAAATCTTCCACCGATTCGCCATTAATAAGTCCAGATCAGACCTCGTAACAATCTTCTTGAAACCCCTTTCCATCCATGTAAAATCGGCCCAACATCACCTTGGTTGCTTGCCCGAAATCTTCAACCTGAGACCCATAACAAGATGACTGCCATTCCTCATCCTAACATACATCTATGAAGGCACTAACTCCAATTCCGCCGCAATTACCCATTATCAACATCATTTGCATCTCGAGTCACAACCATCCGTTCTCGAGCTCGCCTAAAAATCACCACAATCCCGCTTACACTACCTCGGCAACTCAGACCCGATTCAAGTATCGGTTCACCTTCGATATACCGCAATTCCTACAATGCTCAGCTGCAATTTCATTTCTTCATTGCCTGTTCCGTTCATCACCTACCAGGGCCCTGCACTCACTGCAGCTTCATAAACCAATCCTGCCACAAATCCCAGCTGCTCGGGCCTCGAGCCATTCCGCCTGTAGCCATCAAGTTCCCGCAACTTGGCCTGTTTAGTATAATCCATTCACCACTTGCTCGTTCATTCCTAGCCCTTAGCTTCACCTCCTGCAAGATCATTTCTGTTGTAGTCTCACATACACAACCAACAACAAACCCATTTAAAATCTTGCCTCGTAATTGCACCCGCATCTCCACCTTCTCTCGCAACTTCGCTCAGCAACACTTGCAATTCCAAGAACCAATTCAACTTCAGCTCACAACCTTCCAGCCTTGCCCCTTTGCTACTTAAACACACTCACATCACCATTACAGATCAACAAGCACAAGGTCTTCTCACTAAATCAACGACCATGATTCATCGTCTCGTAGACAACCTCATTTTCTACATTTCAAGCACAACCATCTCTGAATCAATCAAACGCAACCATCGACTTCATCCACTATCTATCAGTGTCAACCTAGCTCAAATTCCAATTCATTACAGGGCTTCAATTTCTCCATTTCGACAACCCTAAGTTGTTCTTCACTGAAACCTAAAATTCAATTCGATATTAATTTCACCCCCAACATCACTCCAAACTCGAATCCGAGTTAAACACATCTTAATTCTACCATCATTTCCATCAAATCTTCGCTTCAGATCATTTCCATCAAACCCATAACACTTTTGTTCTTGATTTGACAAGTAAACACCAAAAGTATCAGAACCCAATGATTCAACAATCCTTCTCTACTTTCTGTTGTTTCTCTTCTCCATTCGATCTCTTCTCTTGATTTGTTAGTTCGACAGAAACATCATTCTAATGAATTGATCCTATTAATTTGATACAGATCCCCTTTGTTTCTTTGTAAATCAACTCTTCCATTTGCAATCAATATCTCTACAGCCCAATTTCTTGATTCAATTCAACAAAACTCTTCTGCATATCCTAGCTCATCATCTCTCGATCTCTTTTCATCGATCTGGTATAATTAGGCAACTACCTCCATTTCACTTCTCTCAATTTCGTGCATAACAAGTGAATGAGCGAAACGATTGAGAGAAGTCACTCTTCTCGATTTAGGTTTGGAGTTGGATCAGTCCACCCTGTGAGATGTGCACCCTATAATTACACCCACTCATAAGTGATAAGGGTTACCTTGAATGACCCCCCTTAACCTTGGGTGGCTCTCAATAGTGTCTCGCCCTTGTAATGACCTTTTGCCCTTTGGCTCAATTTGGGTGATTTCCGCTTCTTTTCCTCCGTGCGACTCCAACGTATCTAATAACTCAAAAACAAACATAAGATACATAATTTACAAGAAAACTCGCAAAGAAAGCATAAATACTAGATATTAAATACGGTGTATTCTACACCTATCATCACACGTCTCTGCAGCTGTAGAATCTTCAAAATATAGAGTATAACTTAAAGATAAAAGATATCCTCCCTGTTTTCTCCGTGTAGTCTTCCAAAATAAACGGAAAAAATCCCAAGATATTTTCTTCTCTGTTTCACGCTTCCAAGTATCTACGAGTTGGCAAAAATATTTCTCAATCAATAGAATATAATCCATACAATCATATCTTCTGCCATGCAAACGTATCTTCCAAAATAAATGAAAGAAAACCCGAAATCTTCCATTGCCTTGTTCGACGAGATAAAGAAGGAATTACTGACTATGAATGGATTATAAGACCCTGTTTGGATGAAACAGGCCTTAACCAATATTCTCCCGTGTAAAACACCGATTAAATCCCTCTCCAATACTTCTCTGAAAACTTCGCAGGTGGAGAAAATCTTTTCCCGCCAAAACTGCATCAAGCCGGTGAAGAAGAAGGTGCCCCTTAACCAGATTCGTGGGGTGCCAATAACCGAGGTTGCCCCTTATCAAATGAGGAGTCCGAATAACAAATTCACTCCGAGGGGGGCCTTTAACAAATTTTCGAGCTGATTTTTCCAAAAATATTTATTAAACAAAAACACCTACAAACAAGTTTATTAGTGATAAAATGAGTCCCAGCTAATGTATTTATGGGTGAAAATCGTCGCACTTTCGTGCTTATCACCTTCCATGTTAATTCCTACAATATTACGCCATTGGGGACTCGAACTCCAGGACCTCCCGGAGCGCATTAAACTTTGGGGAACCGGGGATGACCAGCTGAGCTAGGCCCGTTTTTTTTTTTTTATTATTATTATTATTATTATTTTTATAAACTTATTATTTAATAGATAACGATTATTACATTAACTAGTTGGAAGCCTAACAAGCTAAGCTCCAACGACATACTACTACACTAATTGAACAGGTTGATGTGCTAGCCTACAAATGGGCCTCATGGGGAACCTTGCCAAGGGGAGCCGAAACTAAGCGGGGGCGAGATTGTGTCACAAGGGGGGCAAACTAACACTACCTTCCATGTTAATTCCTGCAATATTACGCCATTGAGGACTCGAACCTGGGACCTCCTGGAACGCATGAAACTTCCATGTTATTATTATTATTATTATTATTATCAAAAATAAGGTACAATGTCGATAGAGGGCAACCTAGCTACAAGTTGAGCCCCTACACCTTTTTGAATTGAAATACCTAATCTATAAAAAAGAAAATTACCTATTTTGTAATTCAGATCGTAATTAGCTATACAATTTCCCAACCTCTTCAAAAGAAACACCATGTCTTCACTAAGTTCGCCTAAAGTGGAGAAAGCAAGAACGCCAAAACCAAACCCATGAGAAAGCAAGAAAGCAAGATCGTAATAATAATAATTTTATTATTATTATCTAAGAATTTAATAGATAACGATTATTACATTAACTAGTTGGAAGCCTAACAAGCTAAGCTCCAACGACATACTACTACATTAATTGAACAGGTTGATGTGCTAGCCTACCAGCGGGCCTCATGGGGAACCTTGCCAAGGGGAGCCGAAACGGCGGGCGGGGGGGCGAGATTGTGTCACAAGGGGGGGGGGCAAACTAACACTACCTTCCATGTTAATTCCTGCAATATTGCGCCATTGGGGACTCGAACCTGGGACCTCCTGGAACGCATGAAACTTCGGGGAACGGGGATGACCAGCTGAGCTAGGGGCCCATTAAATATACAGTAAATTACAAGGATGTGGCATGGAGACGCGCAACAAGTTGCCCCCAATGCCTTGTAAATTATACAATGATTATTGAACAATTAACCGTCTTCTTATCATTGTAAATCAACTAACTATCTTTTAATTTTTTATGAAATAAAAAAAAAAAAGATAATTGTTATAGGAAAGACTAAAAAGATAACTGGGAAGAAAGGTTATTATGGTCAAACAGTGATGAGTTCTAGTTAATATACGAGAAAATAGAACTTCATATGAACACGATCATCCACTTTTCTGGAATCAAAATACTTTGTTGTTCTTACTTTCACAATTTTAGATTAGGATGTTAATTCTCTAAAGTTGCTAGAGTATTTCATAAACATCACTAGGATTATACTGTGATAAATGAAAAAGAGAGACATCAATATAGTAGTAAATAAATTTCAGTATCATTGACCTCAATAATAAAATTCCTGGAAAGAAATCAGCCCATGGTAGATAATTATGTTCTTGGCAAGAATTTGAGTTTTACTTTCCAAATTATTATCATAAAAAAGAGTTGATTGTGAAAAAATGATATCAAAAGTGTATCCTTATGGTACAATATAATTTAGAAATAACGAAAATCAGGATGATCTTGTTTGATAGCGATAAACCTAGTGGTAAGTGACGGTGGTGGTAAAAGAGAGAGAAAAAAAAACCCACACCAAAAATTAGACCGGTTTCTATATCACCCTTGCTGACTCTAGATCTAGTAATTGACAAAAAATCAGTTTTTCCCCAAGTTATTTTAGCATTCTCTACACCAGATATCTAAAAAAAAAATATTACATATGAAAATAATAAAGGTATACCACAAGTTATGAGTTTAGCTAATATTACTCAAATAGATTGTGCAGATCCATCTTTTTCCTCCTTTGTTTGCCCATTTTAAGATCCTGATAGTTGCTCCCTTATATGATCCGAAATTTTGAGTAGACAATATTTCTACAATAATATTAAAATAGATTCACTAAGTTAATCGTGCTTACGGATGGTAAAAACAATAAAATAACAACATAAATTAATACATACAATTAACATTATTGAACTATTATTGATTCAGAGTGATGCCTGTTTTTTTTTTTTTTTTTTGTTACTCAAAAAGTGGTCAATACGTTAAACAGGCAACCCTTCACCAATAAGGTATGAAGGCTGCAACAAAAAAGCAATAAACCATTGCTCAATTATAGTAGAGATATCTTACACAAATTACTCATTACATATGCCCATAACAACTTTCCAATTTGCAATTGTACCTAAACACCAATTAAAAATTAGAACTTTAACATTATCAGTGACATTGTCTTGAGATTTATACGTCCCACTAAAATATCTGTCATTTCTCTTAATCCAAATTTCCCACTAAATTGTGAAACAACTTTCCGGTCACAAAACCGATCGGAGCCTGGTGTAATCCAGCAGCAGAAAGGGATAAGAAGCATCAGCAGCATATGAGGTAATGAAACTAGCTCAGAGAAAAGATATTACAAATTTTTGGCTTGAACGAGATTGTCTAAATGTTGTTGATGCACTGAATGACAAAGAAGGGTCGTGCAACTCTTAAAAATTTTAATAAGTGATTTTTTTCTCTTGTTCTTATAGAAACAAATAGTGTACCTCATCATATCTAGCAAAAAAATATAGTAGGATTTTCTATTACACATTAGTGGGAGTTTGTTTCTCCAATTTTGGCTAGAGATCTCTCATTAGAGAAAATATTTGTATTAATGACATTTAACCTTAATATTCAATATGTTTTAGACTTAGTCTGATGGTGTGCTAATATAGCAGCAGTCCACGTCATCTAGGACTACCTCTTAAGTCCCATGGGAGTGCTAATCTAGCTGATAGATTAGCATTCCACGTCAGCCCATCGATGTTTGGTTCAACGCTTTAAATCTCAACCGTCAGATCAAAAAATAAATCGCCCAGCGCTGAACAATTCAGCGAAAAGGTAATTTTTGTAACGCTGAACCATTCAACGCTACTATCTCGCTGCTAGTTCAGCTACGAGCAAATGCTAGGAGAGAGAACTAGTGTTAACAAATAGACAACACTTTTTTTTTGAACTGCAACACTTTTCTGCTAATCTAGCAGCTCAATCTAGCCCATAGGACTTAGCCTTAGGTACTCTTGCTTCTCACATGTTCTTGTTTTCCCTAGGCCAAAGAAAATGACTCACATGCTAGATGAAATACAAAGGAATTTCTGGTGGAATAAGAAACAAGGAGATAAGGGATTGTACCTCAGGAGATGGATCTCTGCCACCAAACCTAAGTCTCAAGGAGGTATGAATATTTGGAAAATGTTGTGTTGAGTGAAGTACTACTTTCTAAATAAGCATGGATAATACTTAATGATTCTGACTCACTTTGGGCCCAGATTCTGAAACATAAGTATTATCCTGACTATAACCCTCTTCATTTTACTAAAATTAATGGTTATTGGGTCTGGAAAGGGGTGTATATGAGTCTGAATTTGATAAGGAAGAATTGGTGTTGGGAGGTTGGTGATGGTAGACATATCTCTTCTTTATATATACCTCTGGTTGGCCTATGCTTCTTAGTCTTAACATAGATTTCAATTCTTCTCTTTTCTCCCTTCTTTAGAATTATCTCTGATTAACTGAGATAGTTCAACCTCTCTTTTTTTGTCATGGAATTCAACACCAATCATAGAGCTTAGATTTGATATGATTTGTGTTGTTATACTATAAAGTGGATTCACAATTCTTTCAAGAATATATATAAAAAATAAGAAAACAGGTTACTTTGATACTAGTAATTAAGAGCATCCACAAGGGCATAAGGTAAAAGTCATAGTTAAAATGATATAAATATCATTTTAAAATAACACTTAAAATGGTATAAATAGCATTTAAAAATACCATCTTTAGTGTTTGCAGCAATGGGGAAGTGATATGTTATAGAATAACGAAGTTTAAAACACTGCCGTTTTTGTACACAGTGTTTGAAACAATCAAGTAATTTTCTATATCCACGATGTCTAAAACTTTGCATAAAGTTCAAGTGCAGTTTAAAACCAAACTTAATTTCCAAACGATGTTCAAAACTTGGCCAATAGTTCAAGGTAGTTTAAACCAAGCCTAACATTTAAGCTCAGTTTAAAATCGAGCCTATAATTCAAGCTCAGGTTATAATTGATCATAATATTCACTTTCAGTTTAAAATTTGAGCCTATAATTCAATCGCAGTTTAAAACCGATCCTAGTATTCAAGCTTAGTTTAAACTGAGCCTAATATATTTGGGAGGTGATTCAAACCCCTCTTGATACCAAATGTTCTTTTGTTTGAAAAGAGTTTCAAACACCACTCGGGGTTTAAAACAACATTGTACATTTTTGTAGATTAAAACGCCGTGCTGTGTTTTTGAAACTATGCTTGCTAAATTTGAGAAAATGATAAACTAAAATGGTATATACACCAATTGTGTTTATCATATATGGTATATATAGCATTATACCATTTCGACTGCCGCCCCTAATATGCACACATTATGGGTGCTCTAAAAGAGGTTCATTTAGAAATCTAATTGTAGTAAGAAGAAGGATTATATAAGAAAAAAGGCGGCGATTCTATCAGTGTGGGTCATAGTCTGATAATCCTTGGCTCCATACTTGATCCGTATTAAAAAAAGTTCACTTTTGTTGTACCTAATGTTAGGAAGTTGTACATGCTATAATCCTTCTTTGCCTCACAACCACACTCTAGGTAAAAGATACTAGCTAGACTTGAACCATGAATTTTGAGAATACAATCATATAAACCGTCTTCATCATCTGTTTGATCATTTGTAATTTGTATGAATTTTAGAGATGGAGTTAAAATACATAGCTTCCAAAAGTGTAGTGATGGATGGGAGAAAATTATTCAATATCTACTGTTTGTGGCACTAGAACCATGTCATGTTTTTTTTTCTTTCGCGTTTGTTGTTCTAACTCGTTTGGATCTGAATGAAATGACGTGAATCATCTAGCTCTGACTCGATGCGTGTTTTTTTTTAAGTCAGATTTGACCCGACTTATACTAAAAAAATATAAGTCAGTGGGTAGATAAATCTGAGTCAGATCGCGAGTCATATCTGACTCAAACTAGAAAACAAACGGTATGATATCTGACTCTTGTCTATCCAGTGGACAAGTCTGATCCACACGTCGACTCAGCAAAAAACAAACACCCTGTTAGTTTTGTTAATCATAGGCTAAATCTAGTTCTAATAGTTCTCAACCTATTATACGATAAATTATGCATTGCTTTGATATATAATTCGGAGTACTATTTTGATCTCAAATTTTCTTCTTTGCGATATTCATCATAATACTGAAGTCATATGACATTGTCTCAGTAGATAGAATGGTAGAAAATATGAGTAAATAGAAAAATCAGTCTTCACATACCTTTGTTTATAAAGTTCTTGTAAATATTTCCATTGTTATCTAACCTTCAATCTTCAAAGTGAATTCTGATACTCAACTATCATTCTCTATTCCTAGTCTGAAACTGAACTTAGTAGGCTATAAATCAAGATATAGTTTGGATCAACTAAACTTGGCATACCAAACCTTGTGAGTTTGACTGAGCGATGCTCTTACGCTATTGCATCCGTGAAACGTAATAAATCATGTTTACTACTAAAGTCAATCAAGAAGATAATACTTGTATCCATTTATACACATTCGAGAGTTGATGGACTAAACTAACTACGTTACGACATATGAGCAGGTGAAAAAGACTAAGAAAATGCATATAGCTTTTGCACTAGTAATTTAATAAACCTGTTCAAAAAGATGCTACTTCGTTGATGGCTCATGCCACGTGTATAACATATATTTAGTATTCAAACTGAAACCCATGGCATCCTTCCTTTATTTATAAGTTTTATTACATGTTTGTTTAGAAGGAATCAAAACACATCGTTAGAGATATAATAGTATTATCATTTTTAAAAAATATAAACATAAAGGAAAAAAATATCGGAATTCAAAACCTATATGAATGGTGGGTTTATGATTTTTTTCTTCTCAGGGAGTATGATTATCCACCCTCCATTGAGGTAACAGTAGATCATTCAAATGCTAATCTTTTGGCATTAGAAAACTCAATTACTTTTGTAAACTCTGAAGTTATGGACCATGACTCAATCATATTTGTAAACTCTGAAGTTATGGACCATGTGGTCTTATCCCTATAACCCATGAATCAAAAAAAAAACTTTGGATTCAAATTATCGCTATAAAGTTTCAAATTCAGAGAACCACAATAAAATAAAATAAAGCATAAACTTGATTAATTAAAAGCGGAACCGAAAAAAATCCCCTTTAAGCAACTTTCCCGGCCACGAAACTGATTGAAGGCAAATACCCTAGTTGACAAAAAACGATAACCCTAAAACTCTCTCTCCTATGAGAAACCTTAGCCTTCTGAGTGCATTATGCTCAAATTTGCTCCTTTAGAGCATATATGAGCAGACCAAACTCATCATAATCTCTTCTACTACTTGCTTTTCTTCTGATTAATTTTCTTTCAGTTGTGATCTTATTTCTTTTCATAAGCTTTAATCAACACTAATTTAGTTTTTCTTCCTTTGTTTAGATTTAGTCTTTTATTTTAAGAATTTTTATTGGATTTTTGTTGTTGGTTGCTCACACATGATGAAGGTGCTAAATATCAAGAATATAATTCTTTGTAAAAAGAAGTTCATCTTCATAATAAACATTAACACCGTCTACAACATCACCAACATACCCAACGATAGTAGTAACAACTCCTCAGTCAACCACACCAACAACTTCCACAAAAAATATTTATTCAGACATTGATTCAGACTGATCTAGTTAACCATTGCTCCTTGTAGATGGGGAAAAATGATTCGCTGGTTTTTACGGAATTGAAGAGTCGACCGTATGGAGACTCCTTGAACCGAGCGAAATGTTGAACCTCACACAGATGCACTGCAAGAAGGGAGTGCTTTAAGTTCGAGAGATCAATATGTAAGATTCCGGCCTAAACCAAGAACAATCGCCGTTCCAGAGTCAATTCGGTCACAAGAGAGGATGGGTTGATCTATAGGAGGGAAGCTGAGAAATGCGTGAGATCAATGGTGATCGGAGATTGTAGGTGTGTTGTGAATTCAGCGTAAGAATGCTCTGAATGATTGAATTTTGCTCAATTGAGAGTGAATGCTCAGACGATAAGTTCGTGTAGACGAAAGATTGTCTGTATGAACTTACCGAGAATTCTTTTAGACGAATGTTCGAATCTTGTCCTTTCAATCAGGATTCAGAGACATTTTCTAATGCCGGAGTTGAAAACACCATGATCACATGAAGTGTGACGGTTCTTGGAATCGGAGAGTGGGGAAGTGGGAAATCGTGTTAAAACCAGGTTGCTCATCGTATGAGACTTGGTTAATTTTCCACCCACTACTTTGCTGACTCTTCCAACTGATTGCACGACTTGCTCACATTCTCATTGTGGGTGAACACACGTGTCGTAGACCGCTAGACCAAAACCCTAGTTAAGATCCCACCATGTGACACAATTGATATCTCGTGATTTTGGAGTCAGTTGCTGACTTTGTGGGGCGATGAGTCCATGTATTGTTGAATTGAACATGTTTTGCAAATGTTCTGAAATTCATGAATCAAATATGTCTGCTGAGACGAGGTATTATTATGTTGATTACATAAGACGAGCAAACTGTATTGCTGAATTATCGAATAATATTGATAGTTGAACCAATATTCTTGAATCTGAGAAAATATTGCTGGTTCGAGCAAATATTGCTAGTCTGAGGAATAATGCTAATTTGAGCAAATATTGCCGGTTTGAGCGAATGTTGCTCATTTGATGAATTCTTTGGTAGCAGGACCAAATAAAATATTAATTTAAGATCCGATCTTGGGTCGAGTAAAATAAATAAAAATGTTGATCATGGAATCAACATAAAATTATCAGTATTTGAATCGCTCGAATCATGTTTCTGCAGAAGTTCGGATTCAAAACCCTAATTTTACTGAAATGATGATTTATTGCAAATCAATCTGCAAAGTGAATCAGGGACCGGATACATGGGATGACGAGTCCACCATGTACGCCCAGATGCTCGAATGAGCAAAATACCAAAGTCTCTTGAGGACCAGTTGGTGAAAGAATGATTAAATGCTGGTTTAATCATTTATTGAAATAATGCTCGTGTGAGCGACAAATAATAAAACCTAGCCATGAAGAGATGAGGAACTGACCAAGAGGTCATGGGACC
Source organism: Papaver armeniacum (assembly GCA_023531295.1). Classification (NCBI taxonomy): domain Eukaryota; kingdom Viridiplantae; phylum Streptophyta; class Magnoliopsida; order Ranunculales; family Papaveraceae; genus Papaver; species Papaver armeniacum. Next base: position 19,202 of record JAJJWW010003260.1, read on the forward strand.
GACTCTTGGTGGTCGTGGGACCAATCAATGGTCATTTAAGGAAACTTCTAATTGTTTGGAAAGAGTTTGAACCTAATATGAGCGATTGAGAAAATTAGGTTAAAATCATTAAAACATGTGGGACCAGATGTTTGCAGGCCTTAGAGCCACCCTTGGCCGGTCAAGGGGATGTGCTCGTGTCACCATAGTTTCCGTGTCTTAGTCCTGAGAGTTTCAGTATTTTCCGATGCGCATTTGAGAAACATTCTGAGAAGATATGCAGAATCCAGGGTTTTTGCTGAAACTAGGAAAAATACATGAGATGATGAAAAATAATAAATAAAACAGGGAATTGCAAGGTGTGGGACCGACCACGGCTAGGGCATGGCCGGCCGGTTGACAAGCACGGTCCCACACTTTCCCAGTTCTATGTAATTTTATGTACTTTCTCTGATTTGGTGAAGGTAGAGAGATGTGGGATCCCGGAAAAGCTAAGGAAAAGTTACACAGGTAATGTTGAAAACACATACCTCATTATACCAATGTGCTTGACTAATCAACAAGGTGTTGGATACCATTGGGTGGTGCTGGCGTTGGTAAAAGGGAAATGGATAGTGCACAACTCTGCAAGGCGCAATGCGGCTTATAATTGGAAGTATCTTGTGATGATAGTACCACTGACTAAAGTGCTGAATGAAATGGGCCACAGCGATCCAGAGACATGTGGTGATATACAGACAAGCTTTTCACACTACACTGTACCAGCACAAGACGGATGCGATTGTGCACTGCACACTTGCATGTACTTGAAGAATTTGGTAAAGTGTGGAAACTGTGAAAATCTATCTGAAATCACTAACTTAAATGAGAAGTTGAACAAGAAGAGAGTGAAGATTGCAAAGAAGAATCTTTTCGAGGTGGATGCATGGAAGAATCCCGATTCAATTGCGACACATCGTTAAAGATATAATCCAACTTCCTGATTTTGCTAATGACTCTGTTAAAGACTCAGTTGAACCATTAGAGTGAGCTTGATGTCATAGTCTCTGAATGCTCTGTAAAGAAAATCTAACTGTAGTTTTAAAAGTATCTATCTTAGTAAGTAAAACTTATTGTAGGTCTGATTATGAATGAATTATTATGAACCATTATGAATGAATTATTATGGATGTATTTGTGGTCCGAATATGAATGAATATTACAGGTATGTATAACTTGAGGAGTTTGCTAGTAAATACAGATAAAACCATGCAATTTTTTTGTTTGTTTTGTGTGTCAACAACCATTGTTGATCCATGTAAGTTGTATCAACAACCATTGTTGATCCAATTAAGATGCTCTGATTATGAATGAATGTTACAGGTATGTATAGCTTCAGGAGTTTACTAGCAAATACAAATGGTTCCATTCAATTTTTTTGTTTGTTTTGTGTGTCAACAACCATTGTTGATCCAATTTAGTTGGATCAACAATGCAAGTTGGTCCACAAAAAAAAGGATCAACAACAGTAGTTGATACCATTTGTATAAGTATGTTTTCTGTAAAATCAATAAAGTTGTAAACTGAAAACTGACATATACTTGAGAAACAAAAGAATAAAATTCATAACAACAAACTAAGAATGTATGTCATTTAAAAAAATAACAAGTGCAAAACAAAAAAGCATAAAAAAAAAGAAAACAGCCAACTAGTAAGAAACCTAAAACAAGTTGTTCAAAATATGAATAAAACCAAAAAACTTCAGAACAACATCCTCTTCAAGAACTTGATAATCCTGGAATGAGACTCCTTGCGAAACGTTGGTGCACGAGGAGACAAAGGAGCTCTGCGACATGTTCGACGGTTGTGAAATGTGAGCATCCCACATTGGCCACACTTCCTCTTCCTGCGCACCTTTTCACGACTACCCCTATACCTAACACCTTTAGGCCTTCCAGCTCGTTCTCAAACACCATTGGGAGGCAAAACATGCCCCTTTTTATTAATTCCAGGAGGCTTCTCAGAGTCCGGAATAGGATATATGGGTCGAGAGTACAACCTTCTATAGTAGTCATAAGTATAGTAAGGGCTAATGTATTTGTATGGTTTATCATTTCTAATCTGCAACATGGATTTCATTGCATGAGTGCAAGGAAAGCTATGTTTTTGCCACCATTTGCAGCTAAGGTCCTAGAATCCAAGTCGACGGTATGCTTTCATGTTGGAGAAATGATCTCAAATACTTTCTCACTTGATCTCCAAAACTTGTATGAACGGCAATCGGTTATCCTCTTATTAAATCTTGCTTGTATACGAGGAGTAAGCCTTGTAGTCCACTTGTTAGACTCCAATAAACTCTTGTAATTCTTCTCCATTACCTTAGCACGAATAACATCGAGAAGCTCAATTGCTGGAAGCGGCTTATCATGCTTAATAACATTGTTAAAACTCTCAACAATATTTGATGTGTTCTCACCCCACCTTTCTCCTAAAAATGCGTGAGCAGCCCAATTATCGATTGGAATGTTCATTATCCAAGTAACCACTGAATCCAACTTTAGATTACTCATACTTTTCGCAGCAGCATAAAATTATTCCTTTGTTAATGCAGTGTAGCAATCTTCGAATAACTTGACTGCAGTTTATCTACTCTTACCCTTTGGAACTGGAATATTTCCTTTCATATGGTACAAATAGTAGGAATGGAAAGCATTTGGGAAGACTTTAGCCACATGCTTCAAAAGGCCGATTCCACGATCTGATATAATGGTCAGTGGACGATCTTCACGAATAATACCCTTCAAATTGGTTAAGAACCATTCCAAACTCTCACAATTTTCACAAGGAACAATTCCAAATGCAACTGGATAGATTTCTACAAAAACGAAAAAACAAACATAAGTGACCAAAAACAAAAATAAGTGACCAGTAACTAGTGTCAACAAACAAATTTGATCCATTTCAGTTGGATCAATAGTAGAAGTTGATCCATTTTAGTTGGAACAACAATGGAAGTTGATTCAAAAAAAATATAGTTTTTGGATCAACAATCACAGTTGATCCAATAAATCTGTGTAAGCAATCATAGTTCTGGATCAATAGTCATAGTTAATCAACAATCACAGTTGATCCATGCTTGAACAATGACAGTTGATCCAATAAAGTTGGATCAACAATCACAGTTGATCCAATAAGAGGTAGTTAAAGCATGAATTTCAATGCAAACCAAAGAGAAAGCGGTCTAAATTAACCAAAGCCACATATAGTATCATGTCGCACCTCACTCGGGGGCTACGCCCCCTCGTGAAAGTTAAATTCAATGTAGAATGTGAGAAACCTAAAATAAAAGCTACATTTATCAACAAAATGAATGCATAGTGATGGATCAACAGTAAAAAATTAAAAAAAACATGGATACAAAATGAAAAATAGTAAAAGGTTAAAAGTCATACGTTGGTTACCAGTTTTGCCGCAAGCAACCATAAGACCACCCTTGAAATTCCCAGTGAGAAAGGTACAATCGATAAATAGCATCGGACGATAGTAGTTGTTGAAACCAGTTATGGAATCTTCAAAAGCAACAAAAAACCTTTTGAACTGACGCGTCGTACTATCATACTCAAAATTGACAACACTTCCAGGATTGTACTGTTCAATGGCATCTTTATACCAAACTAAGTCTGAATAAGACTTGACATCATCACCCCAAAAAAATTGCTTGGTGAATTATAAACCGTGGTATGCCTGACTATACGTGAGGTCAACTCCATATTCCATTCGGAGATAATCTATAACATCACAGAAGCAGTCTTTTTCTTCTTCGATGCTCGTAAATCATCTGCCAAGATATTCTTTATAAACGATTTTCTCATCCTAACTTTTGATGGATCCGAAGAATCTAAACTACATGAATGCTCTACAATATATTTCTTGCATTGAAATACACCATTTGAATTGGCGAGGAGAGAGGCGTGAAACCTCCAGCGACAATTTTTCGACTCTTTAAACTTGCACTCCACAGTGTATCGTACAAAGTCACTCTTAACTACTGTGTATTTGCGACCACTACACATTTCATACTTTGTAACAGAGTCCTTAACTTCAAGAATATCACCTTCAAACAACTGCCTTACTCCAGTTAAGATGTTGACCCAAGCATCACACTTCTTCGGGACCTTTTTCATCAAACACGCATCATCAGTGACGTCTTCCACAACAGCTACCTCATCGCTTGAAATACAACTTGATGACGACGAAGAAGCAGGAGCAGGAGCAGAAGAAGATGATGAAGAAATAGAATCAACACAAGTCCTTAAATGGATTTCAAACTTCACCAAGTCAATCCCTTGTGAGCTGCAGTAGTGAATAAAAAACCTCAAATCCAAATCGTGATTGATGACATTTGAAATCCCTTCTACAGTGTAACCAAAGAGAATAAGGTCTTTAGGAACATAAGGCCAATTTTGTTTCACCACACTTATCATCTCCTTGACAGTTGTTGAACCTGAAACAGGATGCGAGATGGTCTGATTGCCAAATTTGAACTATGCAACTCGCCTGCAATAACAATAAACAGATAGTGGTATTCAGAAGATATGGATCAACAGTCACACTTGATCCAATAAATATATGTAAACAGTCACAGTTGATCCAATAAATATATGTAAACAATCATAGTTTTGGATCAACAATCACAGTTGATCCAATAAATATGTGTAAACAGTCATAGTTTTGGATCAACAGACACAGTTGATCCAATAAAAGGTAGTTAAAACATGAATTTCAATGCTAACCAAAAATAAAGCAGTCTAAAACACCCTATGCTACATATAGTATTACGTCGCACCTCACTCGGGGGCTATGCCCCCTCGTGAAAGTTAAATTCAATGTAGAATGTGAGAAACCTAAACTAAAAGCTACATTATCAACAAAATGAATGCATAATGATTAACTGCAATGTACCAAAGAAATAAAAACACAAAATACAAATATTTTGTGTTCAGAAATTTGGATCAACAACAATAGTTAATCCAAAAATAAACTAAACATCATCTTATTTTTGTATCAACAGTCAAGGTTGATCCAAAAATAATATCAACATCTCATCAAAATCATAATCAGTAGAGTGTCTAAAATATATCATCAACATTCAGCATAAATTTTGGATCAACAACAACAGTTGACACAAACAAAATTCTTCAACATTTCAGCATAAACAGTTGATGAGCAGATTTAAGAAAAAAGAAAGTGTAAATAACAGATCAAAAATTAAAACGTACCTGTTTAATAGATGAATAAGGATCTCGAGATCAAACTATATTAATATCAATCAATCTAACGGAATAATCATGAAATCAATCTTCCAACATAAATCACGATCTCTGCATCAACAACGAAAAACAAAAATTGTACATAAAAATCAATGAAACGAACATGCAATCATAAAAACCTGGTCAAAATAACATCAACATTACCAATTTGTTTCAGAAAGACAGATCCAGTGATTTCTGTTGTTAATGGAAATCTCAGATTCTGTTGATTGATTGATGAATCTTGCTGCACAGATAATGAAGAAGAAGAAGGAGAGGAAGAATTTCAGTCTCCGGATCGTAGATCGAAACGAAAACGAAAATCTTCGAAAAAATTTTCTCACGAGCTGAGCTGAGATTCTGCTGGATCTCTTTCTCTCTCTTTCGGTTTTCAGTTTCCGTTTATAACTGAAACTCAATTTTGTAATCCAAATATATACCGAGGGTATATTTGGAAGTCTAAAATTTATTATTGGGCCCCTGATGGCCTTGTACAAGGAGAGGGATAGAATTATTGTGTGATAAGGATATTTATATAGTCCATCAAAAGTAGGGACAATAATTCAATTACCACTTTTCATAAAATCAAAGAGATTTGTTGAAACCAAGGTATTTTGTTGAAATCAGGGAGTTTTCATGGAATCAGGAAAACAAAACAACAAACAATAATAAAATAATAGGCGTGTGGGACCGGCTACGGCATGTCCGGCCGGCTAGAGCCTGGTCCCACGAGTTTTCCTAATTTTATACTCCCTCCGTTACTTTTTAATAGGCCAGTTTTGTTTTTTGAGAAATTTAAGGAAATTAATAGAACTAATTATTGAAAGTGGTCCTCTAGACATTTGTCAATAAAAGAAGTGAAGTGAGATGGTCCCCATGACACTTGTCATCCAAAGAAGTAATTGAAATGGTCCACATAACACTTGTCATCAAAAGAAGTTAAAAGAAAAGTGGTCCCAGAAAATTAAAGTAACATTTGACTTTCCCAATTAGGAAACCAGCTTATTTTTTTGAAATATTTATTTATAGAAACTGGCCTATTAAAAAGTAACGGAGGGAGTAATATTTTTCATGATTTTAGAGAAAATTCATAAAATTAGGGAATTTTCATGGTTTTAGGGAAAATTCATGAAATCAGGGAATTTTCATAATTTGAGAGAAAAAAATAAAATAATGGGGACGTGAGGTGTGGGACCGGCCATGGCTAGGTCATGGCCAGCCGGCTGGTGCTCGGTCCCGCGACACCTTTCCCTAATTTTATTATTTCTTTGATAAAATCATGAGGTTAGAGAATTTCCTTGAAATGAAGGAGATTTGCTCGAACGAAAGAATTTTCACGAGATCAGGGAAAAATAATAAAATATGACAAAACATAAAATTGGGCGCGGGACTGGTCACGGCATGACCGGTCAGCTGATGAGCCCAGTCCCTGGCGCCTTTGCTAATATTTTATTATTATTATTTTTCCTTCCTATTTTGCATAGGTTCATCGTTCATTCATATTTTGAAATGCTCGTTTGCGCATTCAAATGCTGGTTTGTGCATTATTGCCAAGTACACCTGCACCATTTTAGTCAGGGATTATTCGATGCTCAGATGCTTGTCTCAGTGAATATTTATCACTAACCCGTGGAATTATGTTGGGAAGAACCACGAATTGAAGTGACGAAATATAACGAAGAATCGTAGAATATTGCTGGATATTCAGGCGATTAGAGATAATTAACTGATGGCTCTATACTAGCAGGGATTCCTATCTGGGAGCATTAATTATTTGAGGGTTGAGCAATATGAACTTGCTGGAGTGTCATATTCCTCTTGTATAGTCGGGGAAAACATGGTTGCATCCCGAAGACGTTATTGCTCTATACTAGCGGACATGTTGTCTAGGGAGCGTCCAATCTTCAATCTTGTATGAGATGTGCCGTGGTCTCAGCTGAGAGACTACACATCTACATCTTCTCTGAGAGACTTCTCGATCAGAGGTTTTATGGCATGAGCTTTCACGCTTAGAGAATTGAGTCTTAGTACTCATCCGATTGCCGGATCCGGAGTAATTACTGAAATTGCTCAGTATTCATGAGATGTGCCGTGGCCTCAGCTGGGAGACTACACATCTACATATACTCTGAGAGACAACCTTCTCAGTCAGAGATTTATGGCATGAGCTTTCATGCTTTAATGAGAGACATGGGCCTCAATACTCATCCGATTGCCGGATCCGGAGTATAGTTTTAAAATTTTACCCTTTGTCGAAAATCCACGATCTACACTCCTTTAATTTAATTAGTTAGTTTAGATACTTGATTATTATAAATCCTAACAATGGATGGATCATTTGTTGGTTGCTTTGGTTGTAATAAAATCCCCGATTTTCATGTATGAGTGGAGAATTCTTAATGCCGAAGGATGTAGAAAGTCTTGATGTAAAACTTTAAATCGCTTTTGATTCGGTCAGGGCCGGCCCTGAGGCAAAGTCAACGAAGGTTGACTTCGGGGCACCACCCAACAGGGGGCAGCAAAATTAGTTTTTTGTTTAGGGTGATTTTGTTTTAAGAACCAAAATGAAGGATTAATCGTGATAACAAATAATGAAAAAGACTTATTTTTAGGATTTTTAGGGGTGTATAAATAAAAAGTCCTTTAACGGTTTGATACTAACAAAGTCAACAGAGACCCAAGGTTGACTTTCGGGCACCACCCTTGAACGATAGGGTGCAGAATACATCCAAAATTAGTTTTTTTTTTGGGTGATTTTGTTTTAAGAACCAAAATGAAGGATTAATCGTGATAACAAATAATGAAAAAGACTTATTTTTAGGATTTTTAGTGGTGTATCGTGCAAATATCCAAAAAGTCCTAAATTCGAGAAGATTACGGTTTGATACTAATCATATAAGAAGTTCCATATACATTTCAAAGGAGATGGAGACCCATCTTTTCTCTCGTTGAACGACTCTCGAGGGTTTGATGATGCCGATGGGTCCTTGTTCTTCGTGAAATCAAAAAACTTCTCCATTCTTCCTTCGGTTTCCGGTCGGATTCGGCCATAATACCAGTTTTCCGGCGAGGCAAAAATTTCATGGGTGTTACCCTTAGAAGATTTGGAGAATATTGAAGCCTATAAATAGAGAAGTTTTCTACATCTTTACACACCTCTCTACACACACAACATTCTCTTTTCTTTATTTTCTTTGTGTGAACTCTTTAGCATGAGTAGCTAATAATTTTATTGATTGAGGATGAATTCTAGTTCTTAATATGATTTAAGTTTTTGTTTTCAATTCTATCTTGAAGTTTTTCACATAATTATCCTAATAGGAATGATCTTAAAGACATTCATGATTGATTGATAGATTGTTTTGGCCAACTAAATTGATTTGAGCTTGAATATCCCGCTAGAAAGTAGGGTAAGTGAAATTAAACTAAACCCCGGTTGGTGATAATTTGTGACTTCAATCATAAGAATAGATTGTCATTTACTTTGTTTATTTTCTTTTGCTTTTTACACCCCCTTTCGTGACAATTTTTGATGTGGGAACGAACTTGAATCTAATCTTTTGATTTTTAGTTAGTATTACTTAATTGTATTTTTAGGGCAAAGATCTTTGAACCCCCAATCCAATCATAAGAACGAATTATCATGTATATTCTATAATCTTTTGATTTTATGTTAGTATTATTTAAATTTTAGTATTTGATTTTTGTTGTATTTTTGGGTATATGATGTGTACGATTCAAAGCCGGGGGAAGGGAATTGTGTAACCACATCAACTATTAGCAGGATTTGAGCTGTGTGCAGTCTTTCGAGAATGATAATGACGGTGCTGCTGATAATAATATGAATGATCTCAACGGCATGATGGTGTCCATGATATTGCTTGCCATTTCAGTCATATATGCCTTAGTAGAAAGAAGTTTTCTAAGCTAAAGTTGATCTTATGGACAACATGGATTATTGGGATGCGGCAACAATTTTGCCTCTCCTTCGGGACAGCGAAATATCAAGGCCGGCCCCGGATTCGGTAAAATTTATTTTACGAGGCAAGAAAATAAAAATAAAAATAAAAAATCTTATCGCTCACGTGAGAGAACGAATCCATCACCCCTCTGAGAGAGGCGGGAAAAGAGAGAATCCCGCAGGCCCCAGAGCCACCATTCTGTTAGAGGGGCACTTTCGTCCTTAAAAAATAGAAAAACCCTTGTAAGTTCGTCTTCTGTAAAACAAAACAGAGCAAAATAGTGTGAGAGAGGAAGAGATGTTGAAGAAATGGAGTCTTATTTCTTTGATTATCATCATCATGAGCATCACCATGATTACAGAAGATTCTACTGTAATTTCATCATCATCAACACCATCATCATTATTTTGGTCTAATTCATTGATTGGAGACCAAAGTTTCAGTTTCTCTGCTAATCAATCTCTTGAATTCGATTTCTACCGCAATTCATGTCCACAAGCGGAACAGATTATAAGATCTACTATTTCTCAACTCTATAAGAATCAATCTACTGTTGCTCCTGCACTTGTTCGATTACTCTTCCATGATTGCTTCATTGAGGTAAGATTCTCCACTTCTCTTAACTAACTATGCTTTTGATTTTACTGTAACTTGATTTTGATTTACTGTGATTTTGGGTTTGTTGTTTTGATTTTGACTTCGATTTTAGGGTAATTTTGATTTTGATGTATTTGTGATTTTGGTTTTGTTGTTTCAAGGGATGTGATGCATCTGTGTTGTTGAACTCAACGAATGGAGTAGAAGCTGAGAAAGATGTAATACCCAATCAATCGTTGAAAGGATTTGATGTAGTTGACAAGATTAAATCCAGAGTGGAATCGGTTTGTCCTGGTGTTGTTTCTTGCTCTGATATTCTGGTTCTTGCTGCAAGAGATAGTGTTGTTATGGTAATTCCTTCTTCCACTATTTTGAGTTTGGTTTTGGTTTCATTTTCTCTAATTTTGAGTTTGATATTGGTTTTGGTTTTTGTGGATTGTTGGAGTTCCATTTCTTCTATTGGGTTTCATTTTTTTCAACTTTGGGTTTGAATTTTGTTTCATTTTCTTGAATTTTGAGTTTGATTTTTGTTTTTATGGCATTGTTGGAATTACAGAGTGGTGGACCTTTCTACCCAGTTCCCACAGGAAGAGGAAGGAGAGATAGTCTTATATCTTTCCCTGAAATTGCTAAAGTAGATCTTCCTGCACCAAATGCTAATCTCTCTTTCATCTTAGCAAAGTTCTCCCATAGAAATTTCAATGAACAAGAAACAGTCAGTCTGTTGGGTAAATCTACTAAACCCTAATTGACAATCTTCCTCCTATAGTCGTATTTATTGAATTCAACTGAGTTTGTTTATGATTGATTCATGTTTAGTTTATAATTCTGAATGAAATTTGTGTATGGGTTTTCACTTGACAAAGTAATCCAGTTCTTTATGTGTCAACCAACATAATGCTGGTTTTATGAATGCAAATTTGATGAAATGAAAAGAGGAGACTGATTGTTTGCTTACTTACTATCATACAGGTGCTCACAGCATTGGTGCAGTGCACTGCAATTTTATTATACAACGTCTGTTGAATTTCAATGGTACTGGCCGACCAGATCCAACCATAAAACATGGGTTCCTCGGCATCATGAATGAAATCAATATGTATAAGTGCAGGTCAAGGCGCATTTATCGACTTAAAGAAAGATGGAGCAGCAGATGTAGGCTTTGGCACCCATTTCTACCAGGGACTAGTACAGAGTAAAAGTGTCCTTCCGTCCGATCAGCAACTCATGAGTGAGGAAAGAACTGCAACCTGGGAAAGAGCATACGCTTCAAACTATCTAGTAGTTACGCTTTCTTTGCTATTTTTCATGTGAATTATGTACTTTACGCGTGTTTTTGAGTTATTAGGTATTCTGGAGTCGCACGGAGGAAAAGAAGCGGAAATCACCCAAATTGAGGCGAAAAGGGCAAAGTGTCATTTCACATGCTATTGGGAACCAAACCAAAGGTTAAGGGGCAACTCTATTGGGAGGAGTACTAAATAGAGCCAGCTGTGGTTAAGGGGTTGCCAGATGGGTGGCCCTTATCCAGAAGGTGGTGTGCTGTTAGCACCCTAATCCTCTTTTACCCTAAATCGAGAGGTGTTTCTTTCATTCACCTCATTTTGTTTCACCTGAAAATAAGAGAGAAAAGCAGCAGTTGCTGCCATTAAATCCGAGAAATAGAGAGATGAGAAGAAATAGAGGTTCAGGGAAATTTGAGAGATTGAGAAGATGATGTTGCTAACTCGAGAGCTGCTGATGGTGCAGGAGTTGATGAGAAGATATTTTGATACTGCCAAGAACAGAAATAGAGATGCAGCCAGGCAAATGGAGGAAATTGAAGTCGACATCAAGGGATTGGTTGTTGCCGTTTCACGGGGTTCGATCTGTAGAGAACCAGAGTGAGAAGAAGAAGAAGATTTCACAGGTTGTTGTTGATTGAATGAAGAACAGATGAAAAGGGTCGATGCGGAAATTGGAGGCGGCACCGTATTTCAGAGAAATCATGAAATTGTAATGTGGAAGATGATCTTGGTTCGTGAAATGGAGGAGATCGATGTGCTGTTAATGGTTCGATCGAGAGAAGAGTGAAAATTCAAGGAACTATGGTTTGTGGCTGTGGATTGAGTTGATTTGCCTCTGAATCCGAGATGTTGGAATCCAGGGGAGAAAATGCGAGAGATTCACAGATGAGCTTTTCTTTGAGAGAAGAGAATGGGTTTGAACCGGGCAAGTTGGGTTTGAATCGGATTTGTTGGCAGGGGAGAGGCTCAAAGGTGGAGATGTAGATGCTGTGCTTGCAGGATTGAGAATGCTGAGATTTTGACTTGAGATTGCGATGCTGGCTACAAAGGATTGGAATGAAATAAAGTCTGCAATGAGCTGAGAAGTTAAGAACAACAGATGGAAGAGCTGAAGCTGACCTGCAATGCAGAGAGGAGTTGCTGCCGGTCATGGCCATAAGTGCAGGGTGTTTGCATTGAGCCAAGAAGTGAGCAAGAATTGTGCTTGAGAAGAATGGCAAGATGGTGGCTGACCTGGGAGGAACTGGGACTCAGATGAATTCAAGCTAATGGTTACTATGGTGGTGCAATAGCTATAAGGGGGTTTTGCTGGTGATGCTGTGAACCAATGTTGGTTTGAATAGGAATGGAAGGTGAAGCATCTGGAGCTGAATGGAGATTACGATCTTTGTGTTTGCAAAAATTGGCCTGGGAATGTCTTTGAACTAGTGTCGAGTCTGTTGCAGGTGAAAAATGCTTGTTCTGGTAGAGTGGCGAGAAGTAATTGAGATGGATGCTGTGTTGCAGGCAGGCTGGAGTGTTGGTGGCGTTGAATCTGTAACTAAGACGGAATTTTGAACCAGATGAAGAAATTGAAGGAGATGTGGTGCTGTAGCTTTGAGCTGAAATGAGGTGAAGCTTATGACCAAGGAAGTGGGTTATTGCAGGCATGGGAGTTCAGGTGAAGCAATGGTATGGCTGGTGCTTGTTGTGGCCTGTAGTGGTGCAGAATGGATGTGACAGGTTGAGTTGAGCTGGCGTTGCTGTTGTGATGATTTGAGACAGGGAATGCTTGGTGCTGCTGTGAGGTTTAGATGGATATTAAAAATGGGATGGTATTCTTATCGAGGTGGATTACAGCGGGATGCTTCTATAGGTAGAGTTGTGGGTGCAATGCCAGATAGTGTTAATGGGAAGTTAGAAGGGTTGTGGTCTTTTGTGTAATGTTGTTTGAGATGGCGGTGTTGATTGTTGCTCATGAGGGTGCAGGCAAGAAACTGCAAATGGAGCTTGTGTTGGCTGAAATGCAGGACTGGTGATGGATGCAGTTGGTATCCCAGGGCCATCATGGCTGAAGTAAACTGATGAAGCACCATCTTGGTGCAGCACAATTTTGGCCTGAGCAAAGCTGCAACTGCTTTGGCCTAGGATCAAGTCGGATGAGTTAGCCCATGACTCGGACGACTCTCGACTAGAACACTAACCCGGTTTGACTCACTTGAACCAGCTAACCCGGTTTGACTCACTTGACCGAGTTGACTCGACCATTTTGACCCGGTGACCGGTGACCAGGTTGACTTTGCCGGTCACCTGAGACACTTTCCGGCGACTATTCCGGCCGATTCCCGGCCGTAATCCCAGTTTTCCGACGACGAATTTTGGACATAATTTTACATGGGTTTTTCTCACACATGGGCTTGGTGGACCACTTGGAGATGGGTTTTGAGAAGACCTAATATTGGAAGGAGTATCCTTTATGGAAATAGAGACATATAAAAGATAGGACTTTTACCTAATATCTTATATCTTTTTATTATTCTTTTGGCCTCTACTTTTGTTCTAGGGTTTACACCATGAAGCCTTTTCTCTTTCTTCTTGTTATGAACTCCATGAATATGAGCTAGAGTTTTATTATTGGTTATGGAATAAGTTGGATTTCCAAATATGGGTTTTAATTCAATAAATTAGTTTTCTCTCATATTATCGTTTATGATTCACCATCAATATTGTTACATGAGTTGAATGCTATTTAGTCGAGTCGCGGATCGATTGAGTTTGTTTTCATCTCTCTTGATAGATTAGGATTTATTATACGCAAAAGTGATAGATTCCTGATTACAAGTAGCATAATTGTGATTATTGCTTATAGTGATACATCTTAGTAGTCACATGTGAGTCATAACCTTTGTTAAATCGGATTAGTGCGCTTTCCACGTTCGATTGCTTTGATTGGCCTGATTTCATAGAACCTAATGCATCTAGGGAATTAAACTTGATTAGTGCTTTTACACGTTAGGTTGTTCCTTTAGGTAGAATTCATATTCGCATCTTTTAATGTGTTTGTTGATGACAAGAGGAGATTAGCGGGATATTCTTGCGATCAAGGTATTCTAGGGTCTTTGATAAAAGTTGAGATTAAAATATCAATTCTAGTTATTGTGTTGAAAACATGTTTGTGAATGAAAACGAAATCCATGACCAATACTTTCTCATCATTGATTTGATTTTTTTGCTTATTTCTTTATTTATTTTATTTTAGTTTATAAAATCACAAAACTACCGGTGTTATTTATAGGGAACCGAAACAATTTGACAACCTAGACCTCTCTGTGGGATCGATCCTTTCTTGCCCTTGCTTCATTATATATTTTGAGTAGTAAGAAAGTGTAATTATATTTGTGTCGGTGACAATAGGTCAAATTTTGGCGCCCGTTGCGGGGAGGCGTGGTTGTCACTTGTTTTTGGTTTCTTATTTTTGTTTTTAGTTTTGTTTTACTTTTTCTTATTTTCTGGGTTTTAACCTTGGTTTGAGAATTTTATTTCAGGTGGATGTTTCTCATGGAAGGAGCATACTACATGGATGAATACGGTTTTCAACAACCTCAACAATACGACAACTACCAATTCCATGGGTATAATCAAAACCAATTCATTGGTTATGACCAATATTCCATGGAACCTTATGGTTTTCCTCAACAACCTTATGGCGGGTATGTGTGTGAACAACCACAAGGATGGGAGGATTCTTATGCTCGTGAACAAAAGGTCTCTAATTTTATAGATAAAGTTTCCAACTTTTTACAAGAGGAATTTCAAAAAGCTAAAGAGACTACAAACGAGCAACTCCAAGAACTTCGTGAAGGTATTGCTAGCTTGCGAAGAGGCATTGATCAATACAAGGAAGATATGGATAATTCTAATGTGCATATGGTTTGTGATGAATATTTGATTGATGCTAATGTTGAAAAAGGCCAATCCTTGGGCACTTTCGTTGATAATTGTGTAGTTAACTCAAATCTTGATCGTAATAATGATCATTCACCTATCAAAAGGATGAGTTAGAGATTAGCAACACTAAATTCAGCGAGGACCAATCTTATGTTGACTATGATAGTGACGGTAATTATGATACATTGCTTGAAACAACTCATGGTGACATCCCCGAGGAGTGTACAATGGAGTCTTTTTGGGATCAAGATGAAGACGAAGAGGAATATGTCGACACTTGTGTAGATTACTCAAGCATTGATCTTAATAATGATCAAGAGCCTATTCAAAGGGTGGAGCTTGATGATGATGCATTTTCGAGTGTTCTAAAAAAGTTTCTTATAATAAAATTTGGATCCGCAAAAGAGTATGTGCCTTACAACAAAAAAGGAGTGTGTTGAGAATGAGACCGTTATGACCGATATTGTGGAAGACCCAATTGAGCTTGCAAATGATTGTAATGATGATGTTTATGTCGAGACTTTAGTTAAGGCAGAAACGGACGAAGAATGGTTGCAAGGTTTGATAGAGGACCATGATATACAAGAGGTGAATAATTCACTTGAGTTTTCAAGGATGAATAGGATTCCGTGATTTAAGAGATTGTGCAAGGTTTGTCTAACCTGTTGCCTATTGTTTCTTCTCCTTTACCTCTTATTGGTTTGAATGTATGTGCTTCGGGAGTATTGTTGAATGACTTTATTTCTCGTTTTCCGCCATTGGAGATACTTGATTCTCATACTATGCAGGTTTTGGAACAAGAAACCGTGGAAGTACCCAACTTCTATATTCTTTATACACTTCCAAGTGTGGACAAGAATAAGTGTGGGGGAGCTGTTATTGGTTCATAGCTTCACTTTTGCGTTATATTAATAATATTTGTGTGAAGCTAATGTTTGCAAAACAGGTTACATGGAAGGATCCCCAACTTTTCGATTGTTGGTATATGGACGATAACAAAAGAGTGCCGACGACTTTAAACCAAGCGCTAAATGGGAGGAAACCCATAGGTTTTGTATCTTAAACCCTAGTATTTATTTATTTTTATAGTTTTCATATCATATTTGCATCCCCATGTTTAATTTCATTGAGTCCGAGTCTATCTTAGAAGAGAATTATGACGAATACCTTTTCGTCGAGAAAAATTCAGATTGCACGTAGTTCAGTCCAGAGACCATAACTGTCAGACCGTTTATCGAAACACTGTGCCCTTTTGAAACTTTGTAGAAAACACGTAGATGAACAACTTTTGTGAAATGGAGTTTTTCCAAATTCCTTACCAATTTGTACAGGTTTTGCGTTTTATCTCTGTTACGTCAGAATTCAGAATTTTCGGTTTTACACATTGAGGACAATGTGAAGTTTAAGTGTGGGGGAGTCTTTTGCATATAGAGTTTTTAGCCTTTTTGAGTCAAAATTTTCAAATTTTTTTTGTATATATTTGAATAAAAAACTCCAACTTGTAGTTAGTTTAGAGTCACATAGTATACATGTCGCTAAGATTACATCGAGAATCTCATAAGAGTGACTGAACTTAGAGATGGCAGAGAACATGATCGGGTTTCTTAATTGTATGAGAGTTAAAGTTGGATTTAACCATGCCAGTGGCAAATAAGGTGCAGACTGAATTCGGTATTAGAACAGTGATCCCCTATAGTGGAGACTACCCATGTTACATAATGTGAGGCACCAACCTTCAATTCTTTGTACCTGTCTAAATTTGTGCTTTTAGAGTGTGTGTCACCGTACGTAAATTCCGGGCAGAATGGTGAGCTGTCCAACTTCCCACCATAGAAGCACTATTTTTGATCTCTTGAGTGCTATTTTTATCAACCATGATGGTGACATCGAATTGCTAACTTACATACCACTTGTAATCTTGTTCGCAGTTAGCACCATCCACCTTATCTCTCTCTACACCAACAGGTCCATAGAAACACCATCATCATCAACAAGAGGAGCATCACAAATTTGAAGGAAAGTTGAAGAAGTTCAAGGTTTACAAGCAACAGATGCAGAATTGAATGTGATTTCAGACTATATGTACAAGAGCGAAGATTATAAAGATGAGAGTTCGAGAAGTTTATGATATCAAGACATACAAGTTGTGAAGAATCAAGCGGTAAAGTACTTACACCATGGCCTTTGTACTTGCATTTTTATTTTCAGTTTGTGTTTATTTTTCTTGATTCAAAAAAAAAAAAAAAAAAAAAATTAGAAGAAAAAAAAATGAAAAAAAATGAAAAAAAAAATGAAAAAAAAAAAAGAAAAAAAAAAGGAAAAAAAAAAGACAAGAGAAAATTTTTAGGTTCGTTAATAGTTTTTATTATTTTGTTTTGTTTTTATTTTGTATTTATTTTTCTTGTCTCATAAAAAATAAAAAAATATATATATAGAAAAAAAAATTGAAAAAAAAAGAAAGAAAAAAAAAAGAAAAAAAAAAAGAGACAAGAAAAATTTGTTGTATTATATTTTGGGTTTGTATAGTTCGTTTTTAGTTTTGTATTCTTTCAATAAAGCCAATGGAAAGAAGGAATATCTATAATGAAGTTTCAAGCGACAAGGAATTTGAGGGAAAGAATCATATTGTCGAGATTCTACGAAGTTCAAGAGTTATCATCAAGAGTTGAAGACCGAAGACGAAGATGAAGACACCGATAGAAGACGGAAGACGTTTCTATGGATGCTGTGAGAGTGGTGCTAGCTGCACGCCGAACAGATACGAGGTAAGTAAGCATATTCCCACCTTCGTTAAATGGTTGATTTCCTTTCGAAGAGATCGTCAGAAAAATGGGTTTTCAAAATTATAAAAGATGTGGGTTTTCAAAATACTTCGGAGGGTTTTTACCTTCCTACCATTCAACGTGTCGCAGGATTCTCTCTTCATTCCAACCTGGACACATGTGTGACCCATAAAAAGTTGTTTATTATTGAGAGCAATATCATAAAACCCTTTCTTGTGAGGCAGAGTCGAGACTTTTGATCACTCCGAACCCGAATTTCTTTCGAGAAGGGATGGTTATTTCTCTCTCAACTTTTAAGAATGAGATTGTGTTCATTTATGTGTCTAACTTCTTATGACTAGTGTGCAGAATCTCTATGTCTTCTTAGCACGTTGGATGCTATCATTACGGAGAACTAGTAAGTTGGAAAAATAGGTTTTGTGGGTAAATCTCTAGTAAACCCTTACGAGACTATAACTCGTCCACTAGGGACACCTAGTGGTTTAAAGGCTTGTTATTTACGCTAAAAGTGACCGTAGCCTCGACGACACGGAGTTGTTTGTATGTTTTAGAATTGTTTTGTTTGATTTGCTCGAGGACTAGCAAAGTCTAAGTGTGGGGGAATCTGATAGGTGTTGTAAAACACCTAATTTACTATCTAGTAGTTACGCTTTCTTTGCTATTTTTCTTGTGAATTATATACTTTACGCGTGTTTTTGAGTTATTAGGTATTCTGGAGTCGCACGGAGGAAAAGAAGCGGAAATCACCCAAATTGAGGAGAAAAGGGCAAAGTGTCATTTCACATGCTATTGGGAACCAAACCAAAGGTTAAGGGGCAACTCTATTGGGAGGAGTACTAAATAGAGCCGGTGTGGTTAAGGGGTTGCAGGATGGGTGGCCCTTATCCAGAAGGTGGGTGTGCTGTTAGCACCCTAATCCTCTTTTACCCTAAATCGAGAGGTGTTTCTTTCATTCACCTCATTTTGTTTCACCTGAAAATAAGAGAGAAAAGCAGCAGTTGCTGCCATTAAATCCGAGAAATAGAGAGATGAGAAGAAATAGAGGTTCAGGGAAATTTGAGAGATCGAGAAGATGATGTTGCTAACTCGAGAGCTGCTGATGGTGCAGGAGTTGATGAGAAGATATTTTGATACTGCCAAGAACAGAAATAGAGATGCATCCAGGCAGATGGAGGAAATTGAAGTCGACATCAAGGGATTGGTTGTTGCCGTTTCACGGGGTTCGATCTGTAGAGAACCAGAGTGAGAAGAAGAAGAAGATTTCACAGGTTGTTGTTGATTGAATGAAGAACAGATGAAAAGGGTCGATGCGGAAATTGGAGGCGGCACCGTATTTCAGAGAAATCATGAAATTGTAACTGTGGAAGATGATCTTGGTTCGTGAAATGGAGGAGATCGATGTGCTGTTAATGGTTCGATCGAGAGAAGAGTGAAAATTCAAGGAACTATGGTTTGTGGCTGTGGATTGAGTTGATTTGCCTCTGAATCCGAGATGTTGGAATCCAGGGGAGAAAATGCAGAGATTCACAGATGAGCTTTTGCTGAGAGAAGAGAATGGGTTTGAAATGAACTGAAGTTGGGTTTGAATCGGATTTGTTGGCAGGGGAGAGGCTCAAAGGTGGAGATGTAGATGTTGTGCTTGCAGGATTGAGAATGCTGAGATTTTGACTTGAGATTGCGATGCTGGCTACAAAGGACTGGAATGAAATGAAGTCTGCAATGAGCTGAGAAGTTAAGAACAACAGATGGAAGAGCTGAAGCTGACCTGCAATGCAGAGAGGAGTTGTTGCCGGTCATGGCCATAAGTGCAGGGTGTTTGCATTGAGCCAAGAAGTGAGCAAGAATTGTGCTTGAGAAGAATGGCAAGATGGTGGCTGACCTGGGAGGAACTGGGACTCAGATGAATTCAAGCTAATGGTTACTATGGTGGTGCAATAGCTATAAGGGGGTTTTGCTGGTGATGCTGTGAACCAATGTTGGTTTGAATAGGAATGGAAGGTGAAGCATCTGGAGCTGAATGGGTCTGATGTTGTGAGCTGCAAAAATTGGCCTGGGAATGTGCTGAACTAGTGTTGAGTCTGTTGCAGGTGGAAAATGCTTGTTCTGGTAGAGTGGCGAGAAGTAATTGAGATGGATGTTGTGTTGCAGGCAGGATGGAGTGTTGGTGGCGTTGAATCTGTAACTAAGACGGAATTGTGAACCAGATGAAGAAATTGAAGGAGATGTGGTGCTGTAGCTTTGAGCTGAAATGAGGTGAAGCTTATGACCAAGGAAGTGGGTTATTGCAGGCATGGGAGTTCAGGTGAAGCAATGGTATGGCTGGTGTTTGTTGTGGCTGTAGTGGTCCGGAATGGATGTGACAAAGTTGAGTTGAGTCAAGGGCCGCTTTGTTGTGATGATTTGAGACAGGACTTTTACCTAATATCTTATATCTTTTTAAAAGAGAAACATATAAAAGAGAGGACTTTTACCTAATATCTTATATCTTTTTATTATTCTTTTGGCCTCTACTTTTGTTCTAGGGTTTACACCATGAAGTCTTTTCTCTTTCTTCTTGTTATGAACTCCATGAATATGAGCTAGAGTTTTATTATTGGTTATGGAATAAGTTGGATTTCCAAATATGGGTTTTAATTCAATAAATTAGTTTTCTCTCATATTATCGTTTATGATTCACCATCAATATTGTTACATGAGTTGAATGCTATTTAGTCGAGTCGCGAATCGATTGAGTTTGTTTTCATCTCTTGCTAGATTAGGATTTATTATACGCAAAGTGATAGATTCCCGATTACAAGTAGCATAATTGTGATTATTGCTTGTAGTGATACATCCTAGTAGTCACATGTGAGTCATAACCTTTGTTAAATCGGATTAGTGCGCTTTCCACGTTCGATTGCTTTGATTGGCCTGATTTCATAGAACTTAATGCATCTAGGGAATTAAACTTTATTAGTGCTTTTACACGTTAGGTTGTTCCTTTAGGTAGAATTCATATTCGCATCTTTTAATGTGTTTGTTGATGACAAGAGGAGATTAGCGGGATATTCTTGCGATCAAGGTATTCTAGGGTCTTTGATAAAAGTTGAGATTAAAATATCAATTCTAGTTATTGTGTTGAAAACATGTTTGTGAATGAAAACGAAATCCATGACCAATACTTTCTCATCCTTGATTTGATTTGTTTGCTTATTTCTTTATTTATTTTATTTTAGTTTATAAAATCACAAAACTAGAAGCAGTGTTATTTATAGGAAGGCTAAACAATTTGACAACCTAGACCTCTCTGTGGGATCGATCCTTTCTTGCCCTTGCTTCATTATATATTTTGAGTAGTAAGAAAGTGTAATTATATTTGTGTCGGCTGACAACCGGTCAGGGAGATTCGAGTCAATTGTTCCTCCACATTGTGATCACAGATGATTCGTTAGAGGGTAACCAAAACTGCAACTAGAATAACCCTTTCTGATTCATTTTAACCTTTTGTTGTTGGTGTATGAAGGTTGTTTACTTAGTAGTTCACTGGTCACATTGGGTAAACTTTTGTTGCTTTTAGTCTTTATCTGGAATTTAGATATTTTTCTGCAAAATCTGTTTTCCAGCTTGTGAGTGAGCTTTTATCTACGATCTGATAATGCTACTGATAACTGTTTGAAAAGAAATTAAAACGAAATAATGTAGTCACTGAGATTAAGTCTACTTTGTAGGATATTAAACATTCATGAACAAATTTCGCTTCTTACTTTTGGTTCCCTGGCTGCTACAACCTTATCAGCATCATATTTACTAATGGCAGAACCTGTGGATTTTAGCTGGTTACTTTTCAACTAAAATCATCCATAATTGTTAGAAAAGCCAACTTACCAAGCTGGATCCATAATCGGGGGCAGAGCCGGGCCTGAGGGTGTGCAAGGTGTGCAACCGCACAGGGCCCAGCTCTGCCAAGGGCCTTTTTTTCCAGCCCAAAATTCATACACTAACAAAAATAAAAAAGAATCTTTACCGTGGTCAAAGTCTAACACACAACCTATGAGGGCAATACTTAAACAATCCATCCACCGAGCAATCAATTCCTTGTGGATTTAAATTTAAATTTGAGTAGTATTTAACCTAATACCATTACCTCCCCAAGAGTAACCTTCCTATCTTTTGTGTTATCCTTGCGTATTCTTATTGATATCCGGAAAAAAAGTTCTTATTTAATACTCTCATTTTATCTATATAAATTTTGTGTTATCCTTGCGTATTCTTATTGATATCCAGAAAAAAAGTTCTTATTTAATACTCTCATTTTATCTATATAAAATACGCATTAACACCATTATTTAGTCGTAAATTTTTATTTGGTATCGTCGATAATCTTACAAATTAAATAAAAATTATTGATTTCTTTTTGTTTTTTATTTTTACAAAATATTCGACATTGTAAAAGGCCCTGCGAAAAATTTCGCACAGGGCCCTTCTAGACACAGGATCAGCTCTGATCGGGGGAAGAGCTGCACCTAGTATGCAGTACAAACAGTAACCAGAGAAAATACCACACAAACAGATACAAATCCATTTATTGACCCTACCTCTTGGATATTGCATTTCTTGACATCTCCAGGTATGAGAGATGCCTTCTGCATGGAATTGAAGAATTTCCTCTAGTTTGTTGGGGGATCCATTCAACTTCCCTTGTTCCCAATTCATCTTCCAAGCTGTAACATCTTCTTCGTTCTCATCTGACGGATCTTGTGATAGCCGGACATCGTTGGAGAAATGCGTAATCCACATACCCACCCAAGGAAAATTCCTCACATAAGCCATGATAGCAACCACTAAGGTTTAAACTGGTTGATAGACAGCAAAAAATACTGGACCTCCCCTGTTAATGCACCAGATTTGTACTGCAAATGCAATATCAGATGCCACAAAACCCTACACCAACAATTTGTCAACATTAGTGCTCAAAACAATTTTGATCAGTGACTTGGTCGTTATCGACGGGCACAGTGATTTTAAGATCAGGTGCTTAGCATATTCATTAATCATTTGGTCTCAAAATAGGATCGTTTCACGTCAATAATGCGTAACTCTGAACTCCAAATGTGCAGTCTTTAAGTCGAAATAGAAGAGTTGCTGCCAAGTTTTGGCTGCTCTAAAGGTTAGTAAGTACTTACTGCATAGAATGCACTGAACAACTCTGCACCAGAGTGAACCAACCAAAGCTTGTGATTCTCTCTCAAGAACAGTAGTAATAGCTAGAAGGGATTTATTGAATATGCCGTTGCCTACCAACTATTTAACCTGGCGAGATTGGGGTATACCCAGATTAATTGGGTATACCCAATTTCAAGGGGACATGATGTGTCATTATTAAAAAGGGTGATTTTACTTTAATACCCTTAAACTAATTAAATCTTAAAAATAAACTCATTTCTTAATTTCATTAACCCTAAAGTTAAAAACTAAACAACTCTTAATCTTCTCTTCTTCTTCTTCTTCATCTTCATCTTCCATCAACCAAAGCCATATAAAAATCTTCAACTTTAATTTTCCAAAAAAATTGTTGACTCTACTAGCGAAAAGAAGACTATAAATGATGTTTAAACTCAAACCCATCATTGTGTTGTGTGATTGATTGTTATGTTAGGTTGGAAATCGAAAATTATGATTTCTATGTTTTTTGGTTACAAGCAAGGTCGTAACATGCATATCTTGCCGACTTTTCATAACATCCATGGCGACAAGTGTAAATTTTTTCAACAATCCCAAGCAGTATTTTTTGAAGACTCGCGAAGCTTACCGCCGTAGGGGTATTTTCTCAACAAATGGGGGTTTTTGTAGAACTTGGAGCTAATATTTTTCAATAGCCATCTCATGTGTGTCAAAAAAAAATAAAGTCGGGATGTTCTACATTTAAAACCTCTGCCCGGTAAAAATGGTCGGCATTTTATTCAAACAAAGACCATCCGGCCATATAGCCGTCACCTTATTCAAACCTCTACCTTCACTACCTTCGACATTTTTGAAAACCAAATTTTTGATCTTAATCGAACTCACAAGACGGATTAAAGGTTTAATCTGTTGAATTTTCATTTTCAAAATTTTTATCTAAACTCAATTAATTAGCCTAATCGGTTTTTTTAGTGTAAATTATAAAAGGGCATTTTTGCCACTTTGAAAATATTTGGTTAAGGGGTAACTTCTTTTACTTCAAAATACTATTTTGTCTCATTTGGTATGCGATTAACTTATATACGTCCAATCAAGCCAGGCTATTTAATGCCTAAAGTATATGGGTCACGGAGTCGGGGATATTTTGACTTGAGAGCTAAAAAATGGTGAATTCGGCAAAGCTTTCCCCTACTAGGGTCCACAAATTATTTTTCTCCCAATCGCAACACTCATCAATTCAATTAAAGAAAGAAATAGTTTTGATAAAAATTCATCAAGAAACATTCTGGAAATTTGGGCTCCAGAAGAATTGTGCCAGGACTGTAGATAGCTGTTGATCCTATAAAGGACGTGTGGTTATGGTTGCTTATTTTCTCAAACTCATCCCCCGCTAAATTCATTTTCTTCCTCGAAGTCTTATCTTGAACAGTCCCAGCGTCAGGCGAGCTTAATTACTCTGGTCTCTCTTTGCCACTAAATTTTGTATAGTAAAATTTTGTAATTTCTCATTTATCAAGGAATTTACAACAATGGGGCATCCCATGAAAACCCATACAATGCAGCACTGAACAGAAATTATTGAAATTATCTCGGAAAGTTCACAATGATAGGTACCCTAGCATCAGGAATAGAAGTCTTAATAGTTTATGTGGTTCACACAGAAGACTATTGAGAGAGATTGCAGAGGAAACACACACGATAGATTGTAGATATCTGATGGTTTCGGATCATTGCTGCAAAACGATAGCTGGGCTGTTAATGGCAGCATGGGGATTTAAAACTTTGGATTTCTTGCTTTTTATGGGTTAGCTGTAAAAGGACTCGGGTATGGACGTAACTTTAGGAGTTAAACCATAGTTGATCTTGACAGTTGCATGGAGTCTATTGTTGCATCATTATGTTAGTTGAAGCAGTTCATTATCTTGGGTGCATCATGATAAGGTGCTTTAGTACATCTTAACTTCGTTAGATACACGAAGGAAGTTTGGTTTGATTCTAAATAAATGCGACCAAGGCAGGGAATCTAAGACAAACCGGAGGAGTTAAAAGGGCACACACTTTTTTATTGTATTTTTTCACAATTTTTTTTTTTTGTTAAAGATCAAGTATTTTAGTACTGTACCTGTCACTGCTGCGATGTATGTTCTCAAAACGGAGTTTTTGCTGCCTCAGGATTTGGGAACCATGAGTTGTATCTGTGGTCAGGGACCACGTTCATCTCTACAATTTGAAGCCGGTTTGAACAGTTAAGAAAATGTTAATCGTTGTTTACTTTGCACAAGCAACCCTTGTGCTTTCTACAAGTGAGACAGTCGAAGAAGTCAGTGATAGTGGGTTTCTGAATACAAGTGCTTCACTATCAGTGATGCACTCTGTAGGAGATGACGCAAGCCCACCCAAAAGGGATGATGGTCGTATTAATGGGTAGGAAACTCCTGGAAGAGAACGATGTTGCTTCTAACAGGCTTCAAGTGGTTATTGCTTCAAGTCAACGGGATCTTATCTATTTTGAGCTGGAATTACAAGTTATTTGATGAAGGTCGAAAAGCATGAGATGTGGCTTGTTTGTCAGTGGTAGAGTTGGGTACTCGATTTAGGTGGAATCATCTATTTCAAATTTGGAAAAGGTTTAATTTCGGTTTTGCTCTTCTAATCATTACTTTGGTTTTCATTTTGATTTGAAGTAAAAAAATAATAATTGGCGGAATGATCTGTTTTGTTCTTGGCAGATAGATTTTCTCTTTTGTAGCTTTTGTTCCTATTGTCTTACTTTCTAGACGTGCAGTCATTACTCTCTCTATGACGCTATGTGAAGTTCTGAGTCCAACTTTTTCTAACAATTTATGTGATCGCCGAAAAGCAGAAATGACTTCACATATTTCTTGCACCAAAAACCTTATCACCAACATGTACATCACTTTCAACCTGAAGTACTAGAATTCAGAAAGAGAACTTATATCATCTTAATTATCTATTCTATAATGTTACAATTGCTATGCAGATGCTGTCAAATAACTGATTGCAATCTCAACCAAAAAAGGAAAAATACCGATAGGCAATTTGGGTTCATAGAATCGAAAGACCATTTCCCAACTTCTACTGCCAAAATGGGAGTCCATTTAACAGGTAGTTTTGCAACCCAGTACCACAACATCAGATAATGAAGCATGTCGACGTATGTATCCTATTTAGTTATCAAGATGAGCATTTCATTTTAGAGCCTACTGCCTATGAAATGGATTTAGTGGTATGATGCTTTCACTTCCCGTTGGGTTCCTTCAAATTGTTTTTGATTCTCAAGTTCTTGCTGTTTTCTTTCATTTTGTCATGTGCTTTTGTGTAGGTAGTAAGGTTCATTGCTTTACTAACCATTGACACATTTCCGTTGTTTGTGCAGTATGTGCCTCGTGGATATGTGTTTGTGTTAGGGATAATCGCAACAACAGCTATGACTCCCATAACTGGTACAGTATCTAAACCTTGAAACAATGAGTTTTCATTTCAAATGCTTTATTAACATGAGTAACTTGAATACTGCATTAGGTAGCAGTGAAACCCACTTCTACCAATATGCATGTGGTGCATTTTCTGTTTGAACCATATATCCGACGGACAAACATATTTGTTTACAAGGGTCCACTCTCGATCAAAAACATACTAGGCGAGATCAATTCTTGATTCTTGGTCTCTGAGAATATCCAACCTTTGTGTATGTGGAGTTTCGACCCAAAGACCTGTTGTTGCTTCAGTTGTGTCCATAACGAGAATTCACTGCCCGGAAGCTTCAAAGGGTATCGGGAAAATTTTGCTGGAGCGACTAGGAAGATTTATCCCGATGTTTTTTTCGCTTGTTTGTTGTAAATAGTTGGATGTTTTAGGCTGTGCAAATTATTGAATATGCTATACTTTGGGATGCTTTGTATACCCCATCATATTCAGGTTGTCGGCCTTTGAGATATTTCGCTTTGATATTTACTCTCCATCATATTCTTTGACAAGTACATTTTCCATTATCATGTAAAATGATTAGATTATACAATCAATGGTTGAGAATACTGCCCTTTTAAACAAAACTAAAACCGCTCGCTCTGAGAAAAGGGGGTGGGGCCCGAGGATTTACGGGGGCAGGTTTGGGAGGGGAGTTTGTGAGGGTTGTTTAATTTTGTTTGGGAGGGGCGATGCCGCGGAATTTTGTTATGCAATAGATAGTTAAATTTGGTGGAAGTATTTGGATATTCCTAGAGCCATAATAGATGATGTTTGAATACCAAATGTTAAGGAAAAGTCCACGAAAATGCGACAATTTAGTTTGTTCCAAATGCTATCATATTTACTCGGATATCGATGACTCGGTTTGTTCCAAATGTATTATGGTTGTCGAAACCACCAAAGTCGAATAGTCTGCCTCTTTGAATCGTCATCATGGTGGTTGAAGTAGGGTTGATAATGATGGTGGTTTTAGAATAATGGGTGGTGCAGGAAGCTTTATTGGTGTGGAGGTGTGTCTCTTCTAAGTAAACTAATATTGGGAAACCTCTTGGCTCCCATATTAGATGGCTCTACTCCTTTTGTATCAGGAGACTCTTCTTGGAATCTTAGTTTTAATGAAATATCTTATTTACAAACAAAAAAAAAA
>JAJJWW010003261.1:0-62971 GCA_023531295.1 Papaver armeniacum
TGATATTTTAATCTCAACTTTTATCAAAGGCCCTAGAATACCTTGATCGCAAGAATATCCCGCTAATCTCCTCTTGTCATCAACAAACACATTAAAAGATGCGAATATGAATTCTATCTAAAAGAACAACCTAACGTGTAAAAGCACTAATTGATAGGTGTAGAATACACCGTATTTACTATATAGAGTTTATGCTTTCTTTGCTATTTTTCGTGTGAATTATGTATCTTATGTTTGCTTTTGAGTTATCAGGTGCAATGGAGTCGCACGGAGGGAAAGAAGAAGAAATTGTCCAATTTGAGCAAAAAGGGCGAAATTGTCATCTCACAAAGTAGCTATACGTGGAGCAAGTGAAACGCGCGAGCGAGAACGGAAATATGAAGCTAACGGCGAAAGCTTGAAGTCAATCCGACTGCGTCTGAGAAAGTTACGAGCGAAACTTATGGATGAGCTTGTCGGATGCATGAAACCGACAGGCCATGTTTGAGCTAGTCAGCCCTTAACGGGAACAGCTGGGTGCTTAGAATCATGACTGGGTAACCCTTATCTATCTCAATTGAGTGGGATTAGCCATCCCGTTCCTATACCCTAGATCGAAATCGAGTATCTCGATTTCATTCTCAATCATTATTTCCACCTGAAACTGAGAGGAGATGACGCAACCATGGCTGCGGCTAGGTGATGAATGAAGATGAAGTCGAGTGAGAAGATGATGGTGACTGTAGATAAACTCATATGGAACTAGCTGGGGGTCTGTCAATTGAGAGAAATCACTGAGGAAGATGATATCAGAGAAAAGATGGAGATGAAGTTTAAGATAATGAGAATCTGTTGCTCAGATTCAGATCGATTTGCAATGAAGACTGAGGAGAAATTGAAGCTGGGGTTATGAACTAAATGGGTTGTTCTCAGATTTGGAAATGGTCTTGATATGACAGAGATGATGATTCTGTGAAGGGGTTTGTTATTCAGAGGAACAAATTCTCAGAGACGGTGTTGAACTCAGGGGATAAATGGTTTCAGGCATAGGTGTCAAGAAGAAGCTGTGTGAAGTTGCTTATGAGCATGAGCAAGCGATCAGAGTTGGATGGTGATGTTGCTAGTGCAAAGATGGATAAAGAGATGGAAATGGCGGTGGATGGGTGCTTGCAAAGATGGATAACTGGAAAGGCGGAATGGAAATCTTGCACTGGTAATGATGCGGGAGGTAGAGATGGAATTGGTTTTTGTGTTGTGGATCGGGCAAGAAAGCGGGTGTCGCTATGGTTTGGACTCGGAGAGCGATGTTGCGAGAACAAGGGAGCTGGAATTTGGCTTGAGATTATGCAATAGATGAATGTTAGGATATGTTGGCAGTGAGCTGAGATGGCTGGTGTTGTTGAAGCAATTGGTTTGCACTGAATCTGCTGGTAGTGGTTATGAGTGGAAGGCAGTGGAATTTGTGCTGCTATGTGGGAACGTGTGGTCTTTGAGCCGAGTTCTATGCAGCTGGCAAGATAATGGAGATGATAGTGATGAGCTCTGAAGATGGGACTAGTTGCGGAGTGGTAGTCGCAGCAGCTGGAGTTGAAAGCTGGGAATGGCTTGAACTGAGCAGCGGGTACTGGTGATGTGTCGACTCGAGTTCAGGGCTGAATTGGTTCAATTTGGGAGTTGGTCACATAAGGCAACGTAAGCAGGATGGTGGATAAGTCTCAGGCTGGAAAAAGATGCAAAGCTGATAGAAGTTGGGTTCGGAATCGCACGTAGTTGTCTGAGCTGGGTTCCTGGGACTTGTGGTTGCAGCTTTAACTAATAATACATGGCTTGAGGCAATGAGATGGTGGTTTTGTTGAGTTTAATTGCAGGTCTGGGTTCTTATGGTGTTGCTTGAGAATCATGAGATGGAAATGTTGCAGGGATGTGCACTTATGGCACTACAATGAACTGAGCCGTAGGCAGCAAAGGTCAGGTGGAAGTAATCTGCCACTAAGGCTGATGGCAGGGGGTTGTAGTGCTGGCAAATGAGTTGGTGTTAGCTGTGTAGTTGTGACAAGAGCACAGAGCTGTGCTGGATCTGTGTTGGAGCTGCAATTCAGGTGTGCAGCTTGGGAATGGATATTGCAGGATTAGGTGGCCTGAGCAGATGGGTACTTGAACTGCAGGAGGTGGCTGTAGTGGGTTGTTCAGGGAATTGCAGGGCTTGCAGTTCAGGTGATGTCAGGAAGTGGAAGCTACAGCCAAGGTGCAACAAAGGGTTTCATGGCTGAGCATAGCAAGTAGTTGCAGTAAGGCACTGGCAGGGAGAGATTGGATTTACAGATAGTGGTGAAGCTAAATGATGGCAGTGGTGATTGCAATGATGAGCTGAGTTGCTGTTGTTGGAGCTGGATTGAATGGCAAAGACTCTGGAAGGGTAGTTGTGTATTGCAGTTGTGAATGGAAGACATAGGCACAGCCAAGATGGCTGGCCATGGAGGTGTGAAGCACAATGATTGTGCTGTACTTACTGTGCAGGCTGGTTGCAATGGTTGTCAGTCCATTCAGCTCTGACTCACTGACTCAGGTCTGACAGAAGATGCTGACTCTGATGTGAATCAGCTGACTCAGTATAACTCGGTGTTGACCCGAGTTGACCAACCCGTTGACCCGACGATCCGACTCGTTGACCGGTGACCGGGCGGACTTTGCCGGTCACCGGAGCCGATTTCCGGCGACTTCTCCGGCCGATTTCCGGCCACAATCCCAGACTTCCGGCGACCGATTTTGGGGCGTATTTTCTACACGGGTTTCTCATCCTTGTGGGCTTGGTGGACTCTCACCTAATGGACTTTGAAGACTTGACCTAATTTTGGAAGGAGAGAAAGGCTATAAAAGGGAGGTTTTCTACAACACATGGGATATCTTATCATATCTTTTGCTTGGAATTCTTTTGGAGAGCCACTTTTGTTTACACTTCTAGGGTTTGGTTTTGTTCTTCTTCTTCCTTGTTTTATTATTGAATATTGATGATGATGAACTCCATAGCTATGAGTAGCTAAACATCTTATTGGTTATGGGATAAAAATCGATTTCTCAACATGCGTTTGATTCAATGAATTAGTTTTGTCTCGTTTAGTAATTATTGTTTGTGATTCACAATTAATAGTGTCATAAGATTTGAAAACTTGTTAGGTTGAGTCCGGAATCAATCCGATTTGTGTTCATCTCTAGAGCTATATTAGGGTTTTCAATACGAAAAAGTTGTTTATCCCTGATTCTAAGTAGCATAATTGTGGTTAGTGCTTGTAGTGATACATCCTATTAGTCACAAGTGAATCATAACTTTTGTTAAAACGTCTAGTGCTTTTACACATTCGTTTGCATTGATGAGTCTTATTCCATAAAACTTAATGCTCTTAGGGAGTTAAACTTAATTGTGCTTTTACACTTTAGGTTGCTTTACGAAGAATTCACATATGCATCTTTTAATGTGGTTGTGATGAAAACAGGAATTAACGGGTTATACTTGCGATCAAGATATCCTAGGACTTTTAATAAATACGAGATTAAAATACCAATTCTAATCATTGATGAAAATACATGTTTGTGAATGATACTATCCCTTGACCAATATCTTCTCCTTATTGATTTCTCAAACTATTTACTTTGCTTTCAACTACTTTTATTTCTTAAACAACAAACATACCTTGGGTTATTTTAGAAACTGAAATTTACATAACAACAAACGCCTCTCTGTGGATACGAACTCTTCCTTACCTTGTGCTTCATTTAAATTTAGTGCGTAAGAAAGTGAAATTATATTTGACGGATTGACACACGATCAAATTTTGGCGCCGTTGCCGGGGAGGCATACGGCTTGTTATTAAGTTTTTAGTTTCTTTTTACAATTTCTGCTTTTATCTTTGCTTTTCGTTTCTTGTCTTGTTTCTCACTTGTTTGCGAGAATTGTTTGCAGGTGCATAATCTCTGGCTTCTAAGGATTGGAATTATCCAAGGTGCGGGATAGCTACTCGAAAAGGCACAATACTCCAACCAAGTAAAGACACAACGGACGAGCACGAGGAGGAAGTAGGAGAAGAGATTTTCCGACAACGTGAAAGAAGAAGAAATGGGTGATGCAAATCGTTCACTCAAGGACTTAGCTTCTCATAGGCTTGATACACAACAGGGGTGTATTCAAACAAACTCTACTTTTGAGATAAAGCCGGGGTTGCTTAGAGAATTACCAAAATTCCATGGCATGGTGAATGAAGATCCTAACAAACATCTTTTGGACTTCCACACCATTGTCACGGCTATGCTTCCAGCAAATGTTGAGGCGGATGGTGCAATGTTGAAGGTTTTCCGTTTCTCTTTAATGGATAGTGCTAAGGATTGGTTGTACTATTTACCTCCCTAAGTGTCACAACATGGAATGGGTTGAAGAAACTCTTTTTGGAGAGATATTTTCCTGCATCCAAGGCTACTCAAATTCGCAAAGAAATTTGTGGGATGATGCAAAACGTGGGAGAATCCTTATATGAATGTTGGGAACGGTACAAGAGATTGGTTGCAAGCTGCCCTCACCACCAATTTAGTGACGCTATGATTATCCAATACTTCTATGAAGGACTTCAATCTAGTGATAGGAATCTTATTGACGCGGGTGGTGGTGCACTAGTTAGCAAGACGGTGGCACAAGCTAGGGAGTTGATTGAAAACATGGCAGCGAACTCACAACAATTTCTGAGTCGTGGTTCGGATGTGATTCTAAGAAGGGTGAATGAAGTGAGCGAGGTGGAGGACCTTCGTCAACAAATGGGTAACATGAACGCAATGCTTCAACAAGTTGCAGCCGCGGTTGTACCAACTTCTTCTCAATCTTATGAAGACGAGCAAGCTAATGCGATCTTTCCAAATCAACAAAGACGGTATGATCCCTACTCAAACACTTACAATCCGGGATGGAGAGATCACCCCAATTTTAGCTATGCCAACAAGCAAGGTGCAATTCAACAACCTACCTTCAACTCTTCAAGTGGATTTCAACCTCAACAACAACAATTCCAACCGAGACAACAATTTCAGCAACCGCAAGCACAACAATCAATGCAAACTCAAGGTGCCTGATATTGATGCAAAGCTTCAAACTTTTATGCAAGGTATTTCTACCATGTTCAAAGAGAGTCAACAAGAGACTAAGAGTGCTATTAAGGAGTTGCAAACACAAATGGGCTCCATGGCGGTTGATATCAACAATTTGAAGGCACAAAATAGTGGGAGACTTCCTTCTCAACCTATTAACCCAAAAGAGGGTGTCAATGCTATTACGTTGAGAAGCGGTACACAACTTGTGCAACCCGAAATTACTGATTCGGGCAAGGTGGAGACACCAAAGGAACCTGTTTTGGAGGAGAAAGTCGAGGATTCTCCCCAAACTTCTGAGGTACCTATTCCTAACTCTAAAACTCCGGTTTCTACTTATGTTCCTCCTCTACCTTTTCCTCGCAGATTTGCAAGTTCTAAGAAGGCGGAATTAGAAAAGGAGATTTTAGACGTTCTCAAAAAGATCCATGTGAACATACCACTCATTGATGCTATCAAGCAAGTACCAAAGTATGCAAAGGTGTTAAAGGACTTGTGTACCAACAAACAAAGGCTCAAAGGTAATGAAGTGCTTAGTGTGGGGGAGAATGCCTCGGCAATCTTACAACACAAACTCCCACTTAAGTGCAAGGATCCGGGTAGTTTTGACATTCCCGTCACAATTGGTAACAAAACTTTTAACAAAGCTATGTTGGACTTAGGTGCTTCCGTTAATGTTATGCCTGCGTCAATGTATAATTCACTTAATCTTGGTCCTCTCAAAAAGGCGGAAATTGTATTACAATTAGCCGATCGATCTAATGTTTACCCAATGGGTATTGTTGAGGATGTTCTTGTGCAGGTTAATCAACTTGTATTTCCAGCGGACTTTTGTGTGTTAGAGATGGATGAAGGTGCACCGGACTCGTCTCTTCCATTGCTTCTTGGGCGTCCCTTCATGAAAACGGCGAAAACCATAATTGATGTGGATAAGGGAACGCTAACTATGGAGTTTGATGGAGAAACAATACGTTTCAACATTTTCGAGACGATGAGATATCCTAGCGATGTCCACTCTTGTTTCTCCATTGATGTTATGGATTCATTGGCACAACAAATGTTTGAATTAAACGGTGATGATGCTTTGGAAACCGTGTTAACTACATCCATAGATAATGGTGTAGAGTGTGGTAATGAAGTCAAGGAAGCTCTTGGTGATCTTAATTCACTCCAAGAATGCCCGAAAACTCATAATATCTCTTTTATTTCTTTACCATGCAGTGATGAAAAGCTTGTACCTTCAATTGTTAAATCTCCAATTTTAGACTTGAAACCTCTTCCCGACCACCTTAAGTACTTGTACTTGGGTGATAATGAAGAGTTACCCGTGATTGTTTCTAATAAGCTTAATGATTTACAGAGCAAAAACTTCTAAGGGTGCTAAGGAAGTACAAGACGGCCATAGGATGGACAATTGCCGATATCAAGGGTATAAGCCCCGCCGTTTGTATGCACAAAATTCGTTTGGAGGATGATGCAAAGCCTACTAGGGAAGCGCAACGTCGTTTGAATCCTCCCATGATGGAAGTTGTGAAAAAGGAGATACTCAAGCTTTTGGAAGTGGGTGTTATCTACCCCATATCCGATAGCAAGTGGGTAAGCCCGTACAAGTAGTACCAAAGAAATCTGGTGTAACGGTGGTGGAGAATGATAAGAATGAACTTGTCCCAACTCGTGTGCAAACCGGTTGGAGGGTTTGTATTGATTATAGAAAATTGAATGCCACCACTAGAAAAGATCACTTTCCTTTACCTTTTATTGATCAAATGCTTGAACGTTTAGCGGGACACTCATACTATTGCTTTCTTGATGGCTATTCGGGTTATAATCAGATTGTGATAGCAGGAGGACCAAGAGAAAACCACTTTCACTTGTCCTTTCGGTACTTTTGCTTATAGAAGGATGCCTTTTGGCCTATGCAATGCTCCGGCTACTTTTCAAAGGTGTATGGTGAGTATCTTTTCGGAATATGTTGAAAACATAATCGAAGTGTTCATGGATGACTTTAGTGTCTTTGGTGATTCATTTGACCTTTGCTTGAACAATTTGTCTCTAATCCTTGAACGATGTGTTGAAACAAATCTTGTGCTAAATTGGGAGAAGTGCCATTTCATGGTAACTCATGGCATAGTTTTAGGCCATATAATATCTTCTAAAGGTTTGGAAGTTGATAAATCTAAGATAGACCTTATTCGTGCTCTAACCCCTCCCACTACGGTGAGGGAGATACGTTCTTTTCTTGGTCATGCAGGTTTCTATCGTAGGTTCATCAAGGACTTTTCCAAAATAGCGTCACCACTATGTAACTTATTGCAAAAAGATGTGGTTTTTAACTTTGATGAGAAATGTATGGCGGCATTCAATCGTTTGAAAGAACTTTTGATCTCAGCCCCTATCATTAAACCACCGGATTGGAGTAAGCCGTTTGAACTCATGTGTGATGCTAGTGATTATGCGGTTGGTGCGGTGCTTGGGCAACGTGTGGGGAAACTTCCTCATGCTATCTATTATGCTTCTAGAACATTAAATGAGGCTCAACAAAACTACACAACCACTGAAAAGGAGTTATTAGCCATTGTTTTTGCTTTAGAAAAGTTTCGCTCTTATCTAATTGGTACAAAAGTTGTTGTTTTTTTCTGATCATGCAAAAGCGCTTAAGTACTTGCTTACAAAGAAAGAGGCGAAACCGAGGCTCATACGGTGGATTTTACTCTTGCAAGAGTTTGATCTTGAAATCAAAGACAAGAAAGGGATTGAGAACACCGTTGCGGATCACTTGAGAGCCTTCTTTGTGGACAAGGAGACTATCCCGTTGCGTGAAAGTTTCCGGATGAGCAACTTTTCTCAATTGCCTTTGGAGAACCATGGTATGCCGATATTGTCAATTACTTAGTTTCTAAACAAATCCCAAAGAACTTGTCTCGTCTTTGAGAGGGACAAACTTAAGAGGTTAGGGAACCAATACATATGGGATGATCCTTACTTATGGAAACATGGTAGTGACCAAGTGATACGAAGGTGCGTGCCCGAATGAATTTAACTCTATCTTGTCTTTTTGTCACTCTTATGCTTGCGGAGGACATTTTGGGAGTAAGAGAACCGCGCACAAGGTACTTGAAAGTGGTTTTTATTGGCCAACTTTGTTTAAGGATGCACATATATTTTGTACAACTTGTGATAGGTGTCAAAGAACCGGCAATCTAGGTGTCCGAAATCAAATGCCACAAACTTTTATTCAATTTATTGAAGTTTTTGATGTATGGGGTATTGATTTTATGGGGCCTTTTGTCAACTCCCATGGGAATTTTTATATCTTACTTGCGGTTGATTATGTCTCGAAATGGGTGGAAGCTAAAGCCACCCCAACTAATGATTCTAAAGTTGTTTCAGATTTCGTGCAAGCTAATATTTTTGCAAGGTTTGGAATTCCAAGGGCGATAATTAGCGATGGGGGTTCTCACTTCAAAAACAGGTTCTTGCAAAGCTTGTTAAGGAAGTACAATGTGTCGCATAAGATTGCAACACCTTATCATCCCCAAACCAATGGACAAGCCGAGGTGTCTAAACCGGGAGGTGAAATCAATTCTAGAAAAGACGGTGAACCCAACAAGGAAGGATTGGAGCATGCGACTTAACGATGCTTTGTGGGCGTATAGAACCGCATATAAAACACCTATTGGAATGTCTCCTTTTAGGCTTGTGTATGGTAAACCTTGTCACTTACCCGTGGAAATTGAGCATAAGGCGTTTTGGGCTATTAAACAATGCAACATGGAGATGGATGGGGCTGGAAAGCAAAGGAAGTTACAACTCCAAGAGCTAGAGGAGCTTCGCAATGATGCATTTGAAAGTTCACGGATTTACAAAGAAAAGACGAAAGCATTCCATGATAACATGATTTCTAGGAAACAATTTTGCATTGGGCAGAAAGTGCTTTTGTTTAATTCTCGCTTGCATTTATTTCCCGGTAAATTAAGGTCACGATGGATCGGACCTTTTATTGTTACTAATGTGTTTTCTCATGGTGCGTTGGAAATTCGTAGCATAGCTACGTGGAAAGAACTTAAAGTTAATGGGCACCGGTTGAAACCATATTATGAGAACTTCACTTCCGAAGTGGTGGAAGGAGTTAACTTTGTGGATGTGCTCCTCCGGAGGAGTCATAGAAAGCAAGGAGATAGTCGGGCTGACGACTTTAAACCAAGCGCTAATTGGGAGGCAACCCAAAGGATGAGTATTTCTTGTCTTGTATTTATTTCTTTTCTTGTTTTTAGTTTTTCTTTGTTTTTGCTGATTTCTTGCTAGGATTTCCCACCTTGACTTACTTTGGATGATTCAATTTACATTGAGGACAATGTAAAGTTTAAGTGTGGGGGAGCATTTATATGTTTTAGTTTGTTTTATGTTTAAAAAAAAAAAAAAAAAAAATCAGAAAAATAGAAAAACCAAAAAATTGTGCTTTTGTGCTTTTTGAACTCCGAAATCTAGAACTTGTGCCTTTAGGATGACACCATTAGTGGATGAAACCATTTTGAATGCAGGAGTTGAGGAACCAATTAACTAAAAGGGACGAACATAGCTCAGAAATCATACATTACATGATAGTTGTTACCATATCTCGGAATATCACCATATCACATTCTATTTTTTTATTTTTCCATATTTATCTATTGTTCTCTAAGTGCTTTGGTGGGTCACTAAACATCGACGTGTTATTACTGCTAGGATGAAATAGAGTGGTTGAGTTACTAGAAAAAGAAAAAAAAAAAAAAAAAAAAAAAAAAAAAAAAATGAAAAATATATGAAAAAAAAAAAAAAAGGACCGACCAATTAGACCAAAACGGAATAAAAAGACACTTGGGAATAGCAGTATGTGTGAAACGTAGTCCCTGTCTCCGTCGCCTAAACAAGCGTGGAATGCAGGATCCAAGGCAACTATCATGTACTTGCTGACAAGAAGCATGCGCTTGGATCCAAAAGATCTAATCATGCCGTCTAAAAAATTGGATCCAGTTTGATCCAATCAAAAAAATAAAAATAAATAAATATATTATTGTGTTGAATAAAGTCACTTTTGGTTCCCTTGTATATGCCAATTGATTTGATGTAGCATTCAGCACGAAGTAGCTCAATCCAATAGGATTAGGTTCATCTTAGCAAGTGACCTTCGATAGATATGGGAAACATCGAACACTTGTGAATATCCGCCAACATCTACATCTTTATCCATCTTCTTAATCTTTTCATTGTGATTGTGGTTGTTAGTTTCCGAGTATTGTGGCTTGTTCGACTATCTAATTAGAGTTTATTTACTAATATTTGAATTGAATTTGCAAGGTACCTCCTCCTGTAGTCATTTTGGATTCATTCATTGATTTGTCACGAATAGACGGAGTTTGAAATATAGGTTTTGTGGGTAGATCTCTAGTAAACCCTCACGAGACTATAACTCGTCCACTAGGGACACTTAGTGGTTTAAAGGCTTGTTATTTACGCTAAAAGTGACCGTAGCCTCGACGACACGGAGTTGTTGTATTTTATTGTTTTATTTGATTTGCTCGAGGACAAGCAAAGTCTAAGTGTGGGGGACTCTGATAGGTGTAGAATACACCGTATTTACTATATAGAGTTTATGCTTTCTTTGCTATTTTTCGTGTGAATTATGTATCTTATGTTTGCTTTTGAGTTATCAGGTGCAATGGAGTCGCACGGAGGGAAAGAAGAAGAAATTGTCCAATTTGAGCAAAAAGGGCGAAATTGTCATCTCACAGGCGAGCTATATGTGGAGCAGGCTGAAACGCGGCGAGCGAGAACGGAAATATGAAGCTAACGGCGAAAGCTTGAAGTCAATCCGACTGCGTCTGAGAAAGTTACGAGCGAAACTTATGGATGAGCTTGTCGGATGCATGAAACCGACAGGCCATGTTTGAGCTAGTCAGCCCTTAACGGGAACAGCTGGGTGCTTAGAATCATGACTGGGTAACCCTTATCTATCTCAATTGAGTGGGATTAGCCATCCCGTTCCTATACCCTAGATCGAAATCGAGTATCTCGATTTCATTCTCAATCATTATTTCCACCTGAAACTGAGAGGAGATGACGCAACCATGGCTGCGGCTAGGTGATGAATGAAGATGAAGTCGAGTGAGAAGATGATGGTGACTGTAGATAAACTCATATGGAACTAGCTGGGGGTCTGTCAATTGAGAGAAATCACTGAGGAAGATGATATCAGAGAAAAGAT
Source organism: Papaver armeniacum (assembly GCA_023531295.1). Taxonomy (NCBI): domain Eukaryota; kingdom Viridiplantae; phylum Streptophyta; class Magnoliopsida; order Ranunculales; family Papaveraceae; genus Papaver; species Papaver armeniacum. The sequence goes on from JAJJWW010003261.1 coordinate 11,351, forward strand.
GGAGATGAAGTTTAAGATAATGAGAATCATTGCTCGATTCAGATCGATTTGCAATGAAGACCGAGGAGAAATTGAAGTGGGGTTATGAACTAAATGGGTTGTTCTCGGATTTGGAAATGGTCTTGATATGAGAAAGAGATGATGATTCTCGTGAAGGGGTTTGTTATTCTTGAGGAACAAATTCTCTAAGAAAGAGAAATGGTGTTGAACTCAAATTGAGACAAGGGATAAATGGTTTCGAGGCATAGGTGTCATTGGGTGTGTGAAGTTAAGAGTTGTGAAGCAGGGAGGTTGGCTTATGATGTTGGATGGTGATGGTTTCGCTAGTGCAAAGATGGATAGCAGATGGAAATGGTGGTGGTGCAAAGATGGATGCAGATGGAAATGGCTGACTAGGCGTAATGGAAATCTTGCAATTGTAATGATGCAGAGGTAGAGATGGAATTGGTTTTTGTGTTGTGGCTCGGTGGCAAGAAAGCCGGTGTCGCTATGCATTTGGACTCGGAGAGCGGATGTTGCGTAACAAGGGAGCTGGAATTTGGCTTGAGATTATGCAATAGATGAATGTTAGGATATGTTGGCAGTGAGCTGAGATGGCTGGTGTTGTTGAAGCAATTGGTTTGCATCGAATCGGGTTTGGTAGTGGTTATGAGTGGAAGGCGGTGGAATTTGTGCCGCTATGTGGGAATCCGTGGTGGCTTGAGCCGAGTTCTATGCAGTTTGGCAAGATAATGGAGATGATAGTGATGAGCTCAAGATGGGACTAGTTGCGGAGTGGTAGTCGCAAAGAAATTGGAGTTGAAAGTCGGGAATGGCAGGCGAGCAAAGCGGGTACTGGTGATGTGTCGACTCGAGTTCAGGGCTGAATTGGTTCAATTTGGGAGTTGGTCACATAAGGCAACGTAAGCAGGATGGTGGATAAGTCTCAGGCTGGAAAAAGATGCAAAGCTGATAGAAGTTGGGTTCGTAACTGCACGTAGTTGTCTGAGCTGGGTTCCTGGGACTTGTGGTTGCAGCTTTAACTAATAATACATGGCTTGAGGCAATGAGATGGTGGTTTTGTTGAGTTTAATTGCAGGTCTGGGTTCTTATGGTGTTGCTTGAGAATCATGAGTTGGAAATGTTGCAGGGATGTGCACTTATGGCACTACAATGAACTGAGCCGTAGGCAGCAAAGGTCAGGTGGAAGTAATCTGCCACTAAGGCTGATGGCAGGGGGTTGTAGTGCTGGCAAATGAGTTGGTGTTAGCTGTGTAGTTGTGGCAAGAGCACAGAGCTGTGCTGGATCTGTGTTGGAGCTGCAATTCAGGTGTGCAGCTTGGGAATGGATATTGCAGGATTAGGTGGCCTGAGCAGATGGGTACTTGAACTGCAGGAGGTGGCTGTAGTGGGTTGTTCAGGGAATCGGGGCTTGCGGTTCGTGTGATGTCGGAAGTGGAAGCTACGGCCAAGGTGCAACAAAGGGTTTCATGGTGAGCATAGCAAGTAGTTGCGGTAAGGCAATCGGCGGGGAGAGATTGGATTTACAGATAGTGGTGAAGCTAAATGATGGCAGTGGTGATTGCAATGATGAGCTGAGTTGCTGTTGTTGGAGCTGGATTGAATGGCAAAGACTCTGGAAGGGTAGTTGTGTATTGCAGTTGTGAATGGAAGACATAGGCACAGCCAAGATGGCTGGCCATGGAGGTGTGAAGCACAATGATTGTGCTGTACTTACTGTGCAGGCTGGTTGCAATGGTTGTCAGTCCATTCAGCTTTGACTCACTGACTCAGGTCTGACAGAAGATGCTGACTCTGATGTGAATCAGCTGACTCAGTATAACTCGGTGTTGACCCGAGTTGACCAACCCGTTGACTCGACGATCCGACTCGTTGACCGGTGACCGGGCGGACTTTGCCGGTCACCGGAGCCGATTTCCGGCCGATTTCCGGCCACAATCCTGATTCCGGTGACCGATTTTGGGGCGTATTTTCTACACGGGTTTCTCATCCTTGTGGGCTTGGTGGACTCTCACCTAATGGACTTTGAAGACTTGACCTAATTTTGGAAGGAGAGAAAGGCTATAAAAGGGAGGTTTTCTACAACACATGGGATATCTTATCATATCTTTTGCTTGGAATTCTTTTGGAGAGCCACTTTTGTTTACACTTCTAGGGTTTGGTTTTGTTCTTCTTCTTCCTTGTTTTATTATTGAATATTGATGATGATGAACTCCATAGCTATGAGTAGCTAAACATCTTATTGGTTATGGGATAAAAGTTGATTTCTCAACATGCTTTTGATTCAATGAATTAGTTTTGTCTCAGTAATTATTGTTTGTGATTCACAATTAATAGTGTCATAAGATTTGAAAACTTGTTAGGTTGAGTCCGGAATCAATCCGATTTGTGTTCATCTCTAGAGCTATATTAGGGTTTTCAATACGAAAAAGTTGTTTATCCCCGATTCTAAGTAGCATAATTGTGGTTAGTGCTTGTAGTGATACATCCTATTAGTCACAAGTGAATCATAACTTTTGTTAAAACGTCTAGTGCTTTTACACATTCGTTTGCATTGATGAGTCTTATTCCATAAAACTTAATGCTCTTAGGGAGTTAAACTTAATTGTGCTTTTACACTTTAGGTTGCTTTACGAAGAATTCACATATGCATCTTTTAATGTGGTTGTGATGAAAACAGGAATTAACGGGTTATACTTGCGATCAAGATATCCTAGGACTTTTAATAAATACGAGATTAAAATACCAATTCTAATCATTGATGAAAATACATGTTTGTGAATGATACTATCCCTTGACCAATATCTTCTCCTTATTGATTTCTCAAACTATTTACTTTGCTTTCAACTACTTTTATTTCTTAAACAACAAACATACCTTGGGTTATTTTAGAAACTGAAATTTACATAACAACAAACGCCTCTCTCGTGGATACGAACTCTTCCTTACCTCGTGCTTCATTTAAATTTAGTGCGTAAGAAAGTGAAATTATATTTGACGGATTGACACACGATCAATTTTGGCGCCGCTGTTTCGGGGAGGCATACGGCTTGTTATTAAGTTTTTAGTTTCTTTTTACAATTTCTCGCTTTTATCTTTGCTTTTCGTTTCTTGTCTTGTTTCTCACTTGTTTGAGAATTGTTTGCAGTGCATAATCTCGGCTTCTAAGGATTGGAATTATCCAAGGTGCGGGATAGCTACTAGACGCGGCACAATACTCCAACCAAGTAAAGACACAACGGACGAGCACGAGGAGGAAGTAGGAGAAGAGATTTTCCGACAACGTGGAAGAGAGAAGAAATGGGTGATGCAAATCGTTCACTCAAGGACTTAGCTTCTCATAGGCTTGATACACAACAGGGGTGTATTCAAACAAACTCTACTTTTGAGATAAAGCCGGGTTGCTTAGAGAATTACCAAAATTCCATGGCATGGTGAATGAAGATCCTAACAAACATCTTTTGGACTTCCACACCATTGTCACACGGCTATGCTTCCAAAGAAATGTTGAGGCGGATGGTGCAATGTTGAAGGTTTTCCGTTTCTCTTTAATGGATAGTGCTAAGGATTGGTTGTACTATTTACCTCCCTAAGTGTCACAACATGGAATGGGTTGAAGAAACTCTTTTGGAGAGATATTTTCCCGCATCCAAGGCTACTCAAATTCGCAAAGAAATTTGTGGGATGATGCAAAACGTGGGAGAATCCTTATATGAATGTTGGGAACGGTACAAGAGATTGGTTGCAAGCTGCCCTCACCACCAATTCAGTGACGCGATGATTATCCAATACTTCTATGAAGGACTCCAATCAAGTGATAGGAATCTTATTGACGCTGCGGGTGGTGGTGCACTAGTTAGCAAGAGGTGGCACAAGCTAGGAGTTGATTGAAAACATGGCAGCGAACTCACAACAATTCTCGAGTCGTGGTTCTGATGTGATTCTAAGAAGGGTGAATGAAGTGAGTGAGGTGGAGGACCTTCGTCAACAAATGGGTAACATGAACGCAATGCTTCAACAAGTTGCAGCCGCGGTTGTACCAACTTCTTCTCAATCTTATGAAGACGAGCAAGCTAATGCGATCTTTCCAAATCAACAAAGACGGTATGATCCCTACTCAAACACTTACAATCCGGGATGGAGAGATCACCCCAATTTTAGCTATGCTAACAAGCAAGGTGCAATTCAACAACCTACCTTCAACTCTTCAAGTGGATTTCAACCTCAACAACAACAATTCCAGCCGAGACAACAATTTCAGCAACCTCAAGCACAACAATCAATGCAAACTCAAGGTGCTGATATTGATGCAAAGCTTCAAACTTTTATGCAAGGTATTTCTACCATGTTCAAAGAGAGTCAACAAGAGACTAAGAGTGCTATTAAGGAGTTGCAAACACAAATGGGCTCCATGGCGGTTGATATCAACAATTTGAAGGCACAAAATAGTGGGAGACTTCCTTCTCAACCTATTAACCCAAAAGAGGGTGTCAATGCTATTACGTTGAGAAGCGGTACACAACTTGTGCAACCCGAAATTACTGATTCGGGCAAGGTGGAGACACCAAAGGAACCTGTTTTGGAGGAGAAAGTCGAGGATTCTCCCCAAACTTCTGAGGTACCTATTTCTAACTCTAAAACTCCGGTTTCTACTTATGTTCCTCCTCTACCTTTTCCTCGCAGATTTGCAAGTTCTAAGAAGGCGGAATTAGAAAAGGAGATTTTAGACGTTCTCAAAAAGATCCATGTGAACATACCACTCATTGATGCTATCAAGCAAGTTCCAAAGTATGCAAAGGTGTTAAAGGACTTGTGTACCAACAAACAAAGGCTCAAAGGTAATGAAGTGATTAGTGTGGGGGAGAATGCCTCAAGCAATCTTACAACACAAACTCCCACTTAAGTGCAAGGATCCGGTAGTTTTGACATTCCCGTCACAATTGGTAACAAAACTTTTCACAAAGCTATGTTGGACTTAGGTGCTTCCGTTAATGTTATGCCTGCGTCAATGTATAATTCACTTAATCTTGGTCCTCTCAAAAAGGCGGAAATTGTATTGCAATTAGCCGATCGATCTAATGTCTACCCAATGGGTATTGTTGAGGATGTTCTTGTGCAAAGTTAATCAACTTGTATTTCCAGCGGACTTTTGTGTGTTAGAGATGGATGAAGGTGCACCGGACTCGTCTCTTCCATTGCTTCTTGGGCGTCCCTTCATGAAAACGGCGAAAACCATAATTGATGTGGATAAGGGAACGCTAACTATGGAGTTTGATGGAGAAACAATACGTTTCAACATTTTCGAGACGATGAGATATCCTAGCGATGTCCACTCTTGTTTCTCCATTGATGTTATGGATTCATTGGCACAACAAATGTTTGAATTAAACGGTGATGATGCTTTTGAAACCGTGTTAACTACATCCATAGATAATGGTGTAGAGTGTGGTAATGAAGTCAAGGAAGCTCTTGGTGATCTTAATTCACTCCAAGGATGCCCGAAAACTCATAATATCTCTTTTATTTCTTTACCATGCAAAGTGATGAAAAGCTTGTACCTTCAATTGTTAAATCTCCAAAGTTAGAATTGAAACCTCTTCCCGACCACCTTAAGTACTTGTACTTGGGTGATAATGAAGAGTTACCCGTGATTGTTTCTAATAAGCTTAATGATTTACAGGAGCAAAAACTTCTAAGGGTGCTAAGGAAGTACAAGACGGCCATAGGATGGACAATTGCCGATATCAAGGGTATTAGCCCCGCCGCTTGTATGCACAAAATTGTTTGGAGGATGATGCAAAGCCTACTAGGGAAGCGCAACGTCGTTTGAATCCTCCCATGATGGAAGTTGTGAAAAAGGAGATACTCAAGCTTTTGGAAGTGGGTGTTATCTACCCCATATCCGATAGCAAGTGGGTAAGCCCAGACAAGTAGTACCAAAGAAATCGGGTGTAACGGTGGTGGAGAATGATAAGAATGAACTTGTCCCAACTCGTGTGCAAACCGGTTGGAGGGTTTGTATTGATTATAGAAAATTGAATGCCACCACTAGAAAAGATCACTTTCCTTTACCTTTTATTGATCAAATGCTTGAACGTTTAGCGGGACACTCATACTATTGCTTTCTTGATGGCTATTCAGTTATAATCAGATTGTGATAGCACCGAGGACCAAGAGAAAACCACTTTCACTTGTCCTTTCGGTACTTTTGCTTATAGAAGGATGCCTTTTGGCCTATGCAATGCTCCGGCTACTTTTCAAAGGTGTATGGTGAGTATCTTTTCTAATATGTTGAAAACATAATCGAAGTGTTCATGGATGACTTTAGTGTCTTTGGTGATTCATTTGACCTTTGCTTGAACAATTTGTCTCTAATCCTTGAACGATGTGTTGAAACAAATCTTGTGCTAAATTGGGAGAAGTGCCATTTCATGGTAACTCATGGCATAGTTTTAGGCCATATAATATCTTCTAAAGGTTTGGAAGTTGATAAATCTAAGATAGACCTTATTCGTGCTCTAACCCCTCCCACTACGGTGAGGGGAGATACGTTCTTTTCTTGGTCATGCAGGTTTTTATCGTAGGTTCATCAAGGACTTTTCCAAAATAGCATCACCACTATGTAACTTATTGCAAAAAGATGTGGTTTTTAACTTTGATGAGAAATGTATGGCGGCATTCAATCGTTTGAAAGAACTTTTGATCTCAGCCCCTATCATTAAACCACCGGATTGGAGTAAGCCGTTTGAACTCATGTGTGATGCTAGTGATTATGCGGTTGGTGCGGTGCTTGGGCAACGTGTGGGGGAAACTTCCTCATGCTATCTATTATTCTTCTAGAACATTAAATGAGGCTCAACAAAACTACACAACCACCGAAAAGGAGTTATTAGCCATTGTTTTTGCTTTAGAAAAGTTTCGCTCTTATCTAATTGGTACAAAAGTTGTTGTCTTTTTTGATCATGCAGCACTTAAGTACTTGCTTACAAAGAAAGAGGCGAAACTGAGGCTCTTACTATGGATTTTACTCTTGCAAGAGTTTGATATTGAAATCAAAGACAAGAAAGGGATTGAGAACACCGCTGCGGATCACTTGAGCCGACTTGCTGTGGACAAGGAGACTATCCCGCTGCGTGAAAGTTTCCTGATGAGCAACTTTTCTCAATTGCCTTTTGAGAACCATGGTATGCCGATATTGTCAATTACTTAGTTTCTAAACAAATCCCAAGTAACTTGTCTCGTGGCCGAGAGGGACAAACTTAAGAGGTTAGGGAACCAATACATATGGGATGATCCTTACTTATGGAAACATGGTAGTGACCAAGTGATACGAAGGTGCGTGCCCGAATCAATTTAACTCTATCTTGTCTTTTTGTCACTCTTATGCTTATGGAGGACATTTTGGGAGTAAGAGAACCGCGCACAAGGTACTTGAAAGTGGTTTTTATTGGCCAACTTTGTTTAAGGATGCACATATATTTTGTACAACTTGTGATAGGTGTCAAAGAACCGGCAATCTAGGTGTCCGAAATCAAATGCCACAAACTTTTATTCAATTTATTGAAGTTTTTGATGTATGGGGTATTGATTTTATGGGGCCTTTTGTCAACTCCCATGGGAATTTTTATATCTTACTTGCGGTTGATTATGTCTCGAAATGGGTGGAAGCTAAAGCCACCCCAACTAATGATTCTAAAGTTGTTTGATTTCGTGCAAGCTAATATTTTTGCAAGGTTTGGAATTCCAAGGGCGATAATTAGCGATGGGGGTTCTCACTTCAAAAATGGTTCTTGCAAAGCTTGTTAAGGAAGTACAATGTGTCGCATAAGATTGCAACACCTTATCATCCCCAAACCAATGGACAAGCCGAGGTGTCTAACCGGGAGGTGAAATCAATTCTAGAAAAGACGGTGAACCCAACAAGGAAGGATTGGAGCATGCGACTTAACGATGCTTTGTGGGCGTATAGAACCGCATATAAAACACCTATTGGAATGTCTCCTTTTAGGCTTGTGTATGGTAAACCTTGTCACTTACCCGTGGAAATTGAGCATAAGGCGTTTTGGGCTATTAAACAATGCAACATGGAGATGGATGGGGCTGGAAAGCAAAGGAAGTTACAACTCCAAGAGCTAGAGGAGCTTCGCAATGATGCATTTGAAAGTTCACGGATTTACAAAGAAAAGACGAAAGCATTCCATGATAACATGATTTCTAGGAAACAATTTTGCATTGGGCAGAAAGTGCTTTTGTTTAATTCTCGCTTGCATTTATTTCCGGGTAAATTAAGGTCACGATGGATCGGACCTTTTATTGTTACTAATGTGTTTTCTCATGGTGTTGGAAATTCGTAGAAAGATAGCTACGGGGAAAGAACTTAAAGTTAATGGGCACCGGTTGAAACCATATTATGAGAACTTCACTTCCGAAGTGGTGGAAGGAGTTAACTTTGTGGATGTGCTCCCTCCGGAGGAGTCATAGAAAGCAAGGAGATAGTCGGGCCGACGACTTTAAACCAAGCGCTAATTGGGAGGCAACCCAAAGGATGAGTATTTATTGTCTTTATTTATTTCTTTTCTTGTTTTTGTTTTTCTTTGTTTTGCTGATTTCTTGCTAGGATTTCCCACCTTGACTTACTTGGATGATTCAATTTACATTGAGGACAATGTAAAGTTTAAGTGTGGGGGAGCATTTATATGTTTTAGTTTGTTTTATGTTTAAAAAAAAAAAAAAAAAAAAATCAGAAAAATAGAAAAACCAAAAAATTGTGCTTTTGTGCTTTTTGAACTCCGAAATCTAGAACTTGTGCCTTTAGGATGACACCATTAGTGGATGAAACCATTTTGAATGCAGGAGTTGAGGAACCAATTAACTAAAAGGGACGAACATAGCTCAGAAATCACAAATTAACATGATAGTTGTTACCATATCTCGATATCACCATATCACATTCTATTTTTTTATTTTTCCATATTTATCTATTGTTCTCTAAGTGCTTTGGTGGGTCACTAAACATCGACGTGTTATTTACTGCTAGGATGAAATAGAGTGGTTGAGTTACTAGAAAAAAAAAAAAAAAAAAAAAAAAAAAAAAAAAAAAAAAAATGAAAAATATATGAAAAGAAAAAAAAAAAAGGACCCACCAATTAGACCAAAACGGAATAAAAAGACACTTGGGAATAGCAAAGATGTGTGAAACGTAGTCCCCGTCTCCGTCGCCTAAACAAGCGTGGGAATGCAGGATCCAAGGCAACTATCATGTACTTGCCGACAAGAAGCATGCGCTTGGATCCAAAAGATCTAATCATGCCGTCTAAAAAAAAATTGGATCCAGCTTTGATCCAATCAAAAAAAAAATAAATAAATATATTATTGTGTTGAATAAAGTCACTTTTGGTTCCCTTGTATATGCCAATTGATTTGATGTAGCATTCAAGCAAGACTAAGTAGCTCAATCCAATAGGATTAGGTTCATCTTAGCAAAGTGACCTTCAGACAGATATGGGAAACATCGAACACTTGTGAATATCCGCCAACATCTACATCTTTATCCATCTTCTTAATCTTTTCATTGTGATTGTGGTTTGTTAGTTTCCGAGTATTGTGGCTTGTTCGACTATCTAATTAGAGTTTATTTACTAATATTTGAATTGAATTTGCAAGGTACCTCCTCCTGTAGTCATTTTGGATTCATTCATTGATTTGTCACGAATAGACGGAGTTTGAAATATAGGTTTTGTGGGTAGATCTCTAGTAAACCCTCACGAGACTATAACTCGTCCACTAGGGACACTTAGTGGTTTAAAGGCTTGTTATTTACGCTAAAAGTGACCGTAGCCTCGACTTAATACACGGAGTTGTTGTATTTTATTGTTTTGTTTGATTTGCTCGAGGACAAGCAAAGTCTAAGTGTGGGGGAACTCGATAGGTGTAGAATACACCGTATTTACTATATAGAGTTTATGCTTTCTTTGCTATTTTTCGTGTGAATTATGTATCTTATGTTTGCTTTTGAGTTATCAGGTGCAATGGAGTCGCACGGAGGAAAAGAAGAAGAAATTGTCCAATTTGAGCAAAAAGGGCGAAATTGTCATCTCACAAAGCGAGCTATATGTGGAGCAAAGGAAACGCCGCGAGCGAGAACGGAAATATGAAGCTAACGGCGAAAGCTTGAAGTCAATCCGATGCGCCGAGAAAGTTACGAGCGAAACTTATGGATGAGCTTGTCGGATGCATGAAACCGACAGCCATGTTTGAGCTAGTCGGCCCTTAACGGAACAGCTGGGTGCTTAGAATCATGACTGGGTAACCCTTATCTATCTCAATTGAGTGGGATTAGCCATCCTGTTCCTATACCCTAGATCGAAATCGAAGTATCTCGATTTCATTCTCAATCATTATTTCCACCAAAATCGAGAGGAGATGACGCAACCATGGTGGCGGCTAGGTGATGAATGAAGATGAAGTCGAGTGAGAAGATGATGGTGACTGTAGATAAACTCATATGGAACTAGTGGGGTCTGTTGAGTCAATTGAGAGAAATCACCGAGGAAGATGATATCGGGAGAAAAGATGGAGATGAAGTTTAAGATAATGAGAATCATGTTTTATTCTGCGAGGAGATCGATTTGCAAATGAAGACCGAGGAGAAATCGAAATGATGATTCTGGGTTATGAACTAAATGGGTTGTTCTCGGGGATGATTTGGAAATGGTCTTGATATGACAGAGATGATGATTCTGTGAAGGGGTTTGTTATTCAGAGGAACAAATTCTCAGAGACGGTGTTGAACTCAGGGGATAAATGGTTTCAGGCATAGGTGTCATTGGGTGTGTGAAGTGTGTGAAGTTGAGCAAGCAACGATCCACGGGATGGTGATCTTCGCTAGTGCAAAGATGGATAGCAGATGGAAATGGCGGTGCTGGTGCTTACAGCTAGGGCAGAATGGAAATCTTGCAGCCTGGTAATGATGCAGGAGGTAGAGATGGAATTGGTTTTTGTGTTGTGGCTCGTGGCAAGAAAGTCGGTGTCGCTATGGTTGGACTCGGAGAGCGATGTTGCGAACAAGGGAGCTGGAATTTGGCTTGAGATTATGCAATAGATGAATGTTAGGATATGTTGGCGGTGAGCTGAGATGGCTGGGTGTTGTTGAAGCAATTGGTTTGCACCGAATCTGGCCGGTAGTGGTTATGAGTGGAAGGCAAAGTGGAATTTGTGCTGCTATGTGGGAATCCGTGTGGTCTTTGAAATGAGTTCTATGCTTGGTCGGCAAGATAATGGAGATGATAGTGATGAGCTCAAGATGGGACTAGTTGCGGAGTGGTAGTCGCAAAGAACTGGAGTTGAAAGTCGGGAATGGCTTGAATCGAGCAATGGGTACGGTGATGTGTCGACTCGAGTTCGGGTGGCTGAATTGGTTCAATTTGGGAGTTGGTCACATAAGGCAACGTAAGCAGGATGGTGGATAAGTCTCAGGATGGAAAAAGATGCAAAGCTGATAGAAGTTGGGTTCGTAACTGCACGTAGTTGTCTGAGCTGGGTTCCTGGGACTTGTGGTTGCAGCTTTAACTAATAATACATGGCTTGAGGCAATGAGATGGTGGTTTTGTTGAGTTTAATTGCAGGTCTGGGTTCTTATGGTGTTGCTTGAGAATCATGAGTTGGAAATGTTGCAGGGATGTGCACTTATGGCACTACAATGAACTGAGCCGTAGGCAGCAAAGGTCAGGTGGAAGTAATCTGCCACTAAGGCTGATGGCAGGGGGTTGTAGTGCTGGCAAATGAGTTGGTGTTAGCTGTGTAGTTGTGGCAAGAGCAATGAGCCGTGTCTTTGGATCTCGTGTTGAGCCGCAACGGGTGTGCGGCTTTGGGAATGGATATTGCAGATTAGGTGGCACGAGCGGATGGGTACTTGAACTGCAGGAGGTGGTCAGAGTGGGTTGTTCAGGGAATTGGGGCTTGCGGTTCGGGTGATGTCGGGAAGTGGAAGCTTGCCAAGGTGCAACAAAGGGTTTCATGGTGAGCATAGCAAGTAGTTGCGATAAGGCATTGGTGGGGAGAGATTGGATTTAGTGATAGTGGTGAAGCTAAATGATGGCGGTGGTGATTGCAATGATGAGCCGAAGTTCTTTGTTGTTGTTTGGATTGAATGGCAAAGACTCGGAAGGGTAGTTGTGTATTGCGCTTGTGAATGGAAGACATAGGCACGGCCAAGATGGCTGGCCATGGAGGTGTGAAGCACAATGATTGTGCTGTACTTACTGTGCAGGCTGGTTGCAATGGTTGTCAGTCCATTCAGCTTTGACTCACTGACTCAGGTCTGACAGAAGATGCTGACTCTGATGTGAATCAGCTGACTCAGTATAACTCGGTGTTGACCCGAGTTGACCAACCCGTTGACTCGACGATCCGACTCGTTGACCGGTGACTCGGTGGACTTTGCCGGCCACCGAGACTTCCGGCGATTTCCGCCGATTTCCGGCCACAATCCCGGATTCCGGCGACCGATTTTGGGGCGTATTTTCTACACGGGGTTTCTCATCCTTGTGGGCTTGGTGGACTCTCACCTAATGGACTTTGAAGACTTGACCTAATTTTGGAAGGAGAGAAAGGCTATAAAAGGGAGGTTTTCTACAACACATGGGATATCTTATCATATCTTTTGCTTGGAATTCTTTTGGAGAGCCACTTTTGTTTACACTTCTAGGGTTTGGTTTTGTTCTTCTTCTTCCTTGTTTTATTATTGAATATTGATGATGATGAACTCCATAGCTATGAGTAGCTAAACATCTTATTGGTTATGGGATAAAAGTTGATTTCTCAACATGCTTTTGATTCAATGAATTAGTTTTGTCTCAGTAATTATTGTTTGTGATTCACAATTAATAGTGTCATAAGATTTGAAAACTTGTTAGGTTGAGTCCGGAATCAATCCGATTTGTGTTCATCTCTAGAGCTATATTAGGGTTTTCAATACGAAAAAGTTGTTTATCCCTGATTCTAAGTAGCATAATTGTGGTTAGTGCTTGTAGTGATACATCCTATTAGTCACAAGTGAATCATAACTTTTGTTAAAACGTCTAGTGCTTTTACACATTCGTTTGCATTGATGAGTCTTATTCCATAAAACTTAACGCTCTTAGGGAGTTAAACTTAATTGTGCTTTTACACTTTAGGTTGCTTTCGACGAAGAATTCACATATGCATCTTTTAATGTGGTTGTGATGAAAACAGGGAATTAACGGGTTATACTTGCGATCAAGATATCCTAGGACTTTTAATAAATACGAGATTAAAATACCAATTCTAATCATTGATGAAAATACATGTTTGTGAATGATACTATCCCTTGACCAATATCTTCTCCTTATTGATTTCTCAAACTATTTACTTTGCTTTCAACTACTTTTATTTCTTAAACAACAAACATACCTTGGGTTATTTTAGAAACTGAAATTTACATAACAACAAACGCCTCTCTGTGGATACGAACTCTTCCTTACCTCGTGCTTCATTTAAATTTAGTGCGTAAGAAAGTGAAATTATATTTGACGGATTGACACACGATCAAATTTTGCGCCCCGTTTCCGGGAGGCATACGGCTTGTTATTAAGTTTTTAGTTTCTTTTACAATTTCGCTTTTATCTTTGCTTTTCGTTTCTTGTCTTGTTTCACTTGTTTGCGAGAATTGTTTGCAGGTGTGCATAATCTCCGGCTTCTAAGGATTGGAATTATCCAAGGTGCGGATAGCTACTAGACGCGGCACAATACTCCAACCAAGTAAAGACACAACGGACCAGCACGAGGAGGAAGTAGAGAAGAGATTTTCCGACAACGTGAAAGAGAAGAAATGGGTGATGCAAATCGTTCACTCAAGGACTTAGCTTCTCATAGGCTTGATACACAACAGGGGTGTATTCAAACAAACTCTACTTTTGAGATAAAGCCGGGGTTGCTTAGAGAATTACCAAAATTCCATGGCATGGTGAATGAAGATCCTAACAAACATCTTTTGGACTTCCACACCATTGTCACGGCTATGCTTCCGGCAAATGTTGAGGCGGATGGTGCAATGTTGAAGGTTTTCCGTTTCTCTTTAATGGATAGTGCTAAGGGATTGGTTGTACTATTTACCTCCCTAAGTGTCACAACATGGAATGGGTTGAAGAAACTCTTTTTGAGAGATATTTTCCCGCATCCAAGGCTACTCAAATTCGCAAAGAAATTTGTGGGATGATGCAAAACGTGGGAGAATCCTTATATGAATGTTGGGAACGGTACAAGAGATTGGTTGCAAGCTGCCCTCACCACCAATTCAGTGACGCGATGATTATCCAATACTTCTATGAAGGACTTCAATCTAGTGATAGGAATCTTATTGACGCTGCGGGTGGTGGTGCACTAGTTAGCAAGACGGTGGCACAAGCTAGGGAGTTGATTGAAAACATGGCAGCGAACTCACAACAATTTCTGAGTCGTGGTTCGGATGTGATTCTAAGAAGGGTGAATGAAGTGAGTGAGGTGGAGGACCTTCGTCAACAAATGGGTAACATGAACGCAATGCTTCAACAAGTTGCAGCCGCGGTTGTACCAACTTCTTCTCAATCTTATGAAGACGAGCAAGCTAATGCGATCTTTCCAAATCAACAAAGACGGTATGATCCCTACTCAAACACTTACAATCCGGGATGGAGAGATCACCCCAATTTTAGCTATGCTAACAAGCAAGGTGCAATTCAACAACCTACCTTCAACTCTTCAAGTGGATTTCAACCTCAACAACAACAATTCCAGCCGAGACAACAATTTCAGCAACCTCAAGCACAACAATCAATGCAAACTCAAGGTGCTGATATTGATGCAAAGCTTCAAACTTTTATGCAAGGTATTTCTACCATGTTCAAAGAGAGTCAACAAGAGACTAAGAGTGCTATTAAGGAGTTGCAAACACAAATGGGCTCCATGGCGGTTGATATCAACAATTTGAAGGCACAAAATAGTGGGAGACTTCCTTCTCAACCTATTAACCCAAAAGAGGGTGTCAATGCTATTACGTTGAGAAGCGGTACACAACTTGTGCAACCCGAAATTACTGATTCGGGCAAGGTGGAGACACCAAAGGAACCTGTTTTGGAGGAGAAAGTCGAGGATTCTCCCCAAACTTCTGAGGTACCTATTCCTAACTCTAAAACTCCGGTTTCTACTTATGTTCCTCCTCTACCTTTTCCTCGCAGATTTGCAAGTTCTAAGAAGGCGGAATTAGAAAAGGAGATTTTAGACGTTCTCAAAAGATCCATGTGAACATACCACTCATTGATGCTATCAAGCAAGTACCAAAGTATGCAAAGGTGTTAAAGGACTTGTGTACCAACAAACAAAGGCTCAAAGGTAATGAAGTGCTTAGTGTGGGGGAGAATGCCTCGGCAATCTTACAACACAAACTTCCACTTAAGTGCAAGGATCCGGGTAGTTTTGACATTCCCGTCACAATTGGTAACAAAACTTTTCACAAAGCTATGTTGGACTTAGGTGCTTCCGTTAATGTTATGCCGGCGTCAATGTATAATTCACTTAATCTTGGTCCTCTCAAAAAGGCGGAAATTGTATTACAATTAGCCGATCGATCTAATGTTTACCCAATGGGTATTGTTGAGGATGTTCTTGTGCAGGTTAATCAACTTGTATTTCCAGCGGACTTTTGTGTGTTAGAGATGGATGAAGGTGCACCGGACTCGTCTCTTCCATTGCTTCTTGGGCGTCCCTTCATGAAAACGGCGAAAACCATAATTGATGTGGATAAGGGAACGCTAACTATGGAGTTTGATGGAGAAACAATACGTTTCAACATTTTCGAGACGATGAGATATCCTAGCGATGTCCACTCTTGTTTCTCCATTGATGTTATGGATTCATTGGCACAACAAATGTTCGAATTAAACGGTGATGATGCTTTGGAAACCGTGTTAACTACATCCATAGAACCGGTTGTCACCGACACAAATATAATTACACTTTCTTACTACTCAAAATATATCATGAAGCAAGGGCAAGAAAGGATCGTTCCCACAGAGAGGTCTTGGTTGTCAATATGTTATGGTTTCCTATATAAAACACCGGGGGTTTGCTGATTTTTATAAAATTAAAACTAAATAAAAGCAAGCAATAAAAGTAAACAAATCAAATCAAGGATGAGAAAGTATTGGTCATGGATTTCGTCTTCAATCACAAACATGTTTTCTACACAATAATTAGAATTTATATTTTAATCTCAACTTTTATCAAAGGCCCTAGAATACCTTGATCGCAAGAATATCCCGCTAATCTCCTCTTGTCATCAACAAACACATTAAAAGATGCGAATATGAATTCTATCTAAAAGAACAACCTAACGTGTAAAATCACTAATCAAGTTTAATTCCCTAGATGTGTTAAGTTCTATGAAATCAGGCCAATCAAAGCAATCGAACGTGTAAAAGCACTAATCCGATTTAACAAAGGTTATGATTCACATAAGATCATAAGAATATATCACTACAAACTATAATCATAATTATGCTACTTGCAATCAGGAATTATCACTTTTGCGTATAATAACCCTAATCTAGCAAAAGACATGCATGTGAGTTCTACCAATTTGCAACTTGACAAAACAAACATTCAATCATATGAGATTATTAATGGTGAATCATAAACGATAATATGAGAGAAAACTAATTTATTGAACAAAAACTCATGTTTGGAAATCCAACTAATTCATAACCAAAAGAAAACTCTAGCTCATATTAATGGAGTTCATAACAAGAAGAAAGAGAAGAGACTTCATGTTTCTAAACCCTAGAAAACAAAGTAGAGGCAAAAAGATATGATAAAAGATTATAAGATAAAGATATCTCCTCTCTTTATATGTTTCTCAATTTCCATAAAGGATACTCCTTCCAATATTAGGTCTTCTCAAAACCCATCTCCAAGTGGTCCACCAAGCCCATGTGTGAGAAATACCCATGTGAAATTATGTCAAAAAACCGTCGCTTTAAAACTGGGATTATAGGAAATTGCCGAAAGGTCGAAAAAGTAGCTCGGTGACCGAGCAAAGTCAATCCCATCAATGGTCAACGGTCAAAACGGTCGAGTCAACTCGGGTGAGTCACTGAGTCAAACCGGGTTGATCCGATGTGAGTCGGTTAATTTATTCGACGAGTCGATCCCGGCTCGGCCCGATTCACTTTGGGCTAGGCCATTTGTAAAGGCTCGACTTTGTCTTCTTTGCACCATGATTGTGCATTTGGTGCACTTCGGCCATGATGGCTATTCATTCCGCACACCGCAAACCCCGCAGCCTACATATTCATGCCTTCACCTGTCTCCATCACTCCATCGCCCAACATCACCGCAACACCACCAAAGCAAATACATCCCCGTAATTTGAGCTCCAACACAAATCCCATCCGAGACCACACTCCATTTCCATTAGCAATGCCACACTTCTCTGCGATTCCCATTAGCTTGTTTCAGTGGCAACCACAGCCTATGCACCACCACCAACTTGACTACTTTCATTCAAACTCGCCCACATCCATCACTAGTTGCTCTTAAGCCTCCAAACTTGCCTCGATGCTCGCACTTCCAGCCTATCTCCAAGCCACAAAGCACCCCTGTAGCTCCAGCTATATTCATCTCAACCAACACAACTAGCACCAGCTGAACCCATAACCATTGCAGACTCAAAGACCACCAGTACTTGTACTCTCTAGTTCTGCACCAAAAACTGTTCCATTCTCCAGATTGCAGCTGCTCAGACGCCAGAACCTTAGCTCAGCTGCACAAACAATACTGGAATCCCATGTACGGCGCAATTGCAACCCAGATTAAGCTTCAACTCCACCTGTATTTTCCTAACATACATCTATATTCTTCACTCCCGTTCATTACCAGGCCTGGGCTTCACTTCATGCGTACGAACCATGGCATAAAGACTCACCACTCTGCTCATCTCGTAGCTCGATCGAGCCATTTCACCACCGCCCATTACCAATTATCCCCGCATCTTTCTCGAACAAGCATCACTGGCTCTGCAACATCAGTTCCAACAATCCACCTTCATCACCAGTTTGATTCCGAATGCAGCTGCTATCATTCAAGCTCTGAAACTCAGCCAGCAACCAATACCAGCTGTAATCACATACGCAGCCTAAACATACATCCAACGTCTCAAGTCAATCATTTCATTGCTGCAAACAAGCACAGATCACCACCAATCAGCTCCCCGAATCTTCACCAGAAACCCCTAATTTCCTCAGCGTCTTCTTATCCTTCTTCTTGAAATCCATGGCAACACAGATTCAACCCTCAACTATCGAACTGTATCACAACTCAACCCATGAAACTCAATATCTTCCTCTCGATTACAGCGGCTACAAAATTCAAGACCCATTTCAAACACAACCCATTCTCTGGCATTACATCCCGTCTAAGCACAATCAAACCACTATGCCAGTTCCAGCTTTGCAACACAAACTCGCAATTCCAGCTCATGCCATTCTAAAACCCACAATCTGCATACTCAACATTATCTCTATCAAATTCACAACCAATACCCTGGAACTCCAGCATCCATACTATCCAGCTCAACTCACTCCATCCATTTGTTCTTAACTTCTCACTCATTGAGACTTGAGCAATCTTGATTCCTTGTGCTCTCACCATTTCGAACCAATGTAAATCATCTTTCTTTCCCTTCTTTACTCAAGCCAATGTAAACCCATCTTTCTTCATGTTCAACTCCTTGTGTAAACACCCATAAAATTCAGCAAGACAACAAAGTGATTTCCAAGCCTCTCTCACAGCCACGATTCCCATGGAAGCAAACATCACCTCGTCTTCTTGCAATTTCATCACCAGAACCCATTAATAACAACACCATCCTCTCAATCGAAGCCACTAACCATAGTTCCTTGAACTTCACCCTTCTCTCGATCTCACCATTAACAGCACATCGATCTCCTCCATTTCACGAACCAACATCATCTTCCACAATTCCAATTTCATGATTTCTCTGAAATACGGTGCCGCCTCCAATTTCCGCATCGACCCTTTTCATCTGTTCCTCATTCGATCAACAACGGCCTGTGAAATCTTCTTCTTCTCACTCTGGTTCAATCACAGCCATAGCAGAAACCCCAAATTCATTTCTTCCATTGTCTTCCTCTTCTCACAGCTTCAGCATTGTTCACGACCAAACCCTAACAGATTCAATCCATCTTCCATCATCTCGGATTCAGAAATACCACAAACCCATGAATTCTTCGACAGACTCATAGCAGCGGAAGCGAGCTCTTTCTCAGGTTCAAATCAATCCTTCTTCTCAATTTCTCGGACAGAAACGGCTGTTGGTTTTTGTTCTTTAACCTTCATGAATGAAATGAATGAGAGGAATTCTCTCGATTCTAGGAGGGTTGTAATGATTGGATTCAGCCAGCCCCTAGTCCCAGATAAGGGCCATCCTTGATAGCAGCCCCTTAACCTTTGATCAGCTCCAGATAGTATTCCTTCAAATAGAGTTGGCCCTTAACCTTGGTGGGCTACGGATAGTGTTTCCCTATGAAATGATAATTTTGCCCTTTTTACTCCAATTGGGTGATTTCTCCATCTTTTCGTCCGTGCGACTCCAGAGTACCTAATAACTCAAAACACACGTAAAGTACATAATTCACAAGAAAAATAGCAAAGAAAGCGTAACTACTAGATAGTAAATTAGGTGTTTTAGACACCTATCACTTATCAGGTGCAATGGGGTCGTTATGAGCAAAAGAAGGAGAAAACGTCTATTTGGAGCGTAAAAGGCGAAAAGTCAATTCACAGGGGAGCGGGCTAAGTTGCACCAGGAGGTGACTGTCAATTCTACAACCGTGAGGTTGAGCAAGAAAGCGAATGGGGTTGTCGGTGTCTGAAACTGACAAGCCAAGCAAGCTAAGATGGACCTTATACTAATGTACTGGGTGCCTATATCATTTTGTATCATTACAGGCCCTAAATTCAAGAGAAGTTTTCTTCTCTTCTCATTACCTATTGCTGCCTGAAATCGAGATGGTGACTCCATTAGAATCAAGAGTAGTTGCTACTTTGCGAGGATATTGAGAAATGAATTCAGAGAGAATCAGAGATTGAGGGAAAAAATCGACGATGAAGATGAACGGGAAATACGAGTGACAGAGGTGCTTCTGATCTATAAACTAGGGTTTGTGGTTGTTCTGCTGGTGGTATCAGTAGATGAATTTGGCTGAAGTAGAAGAAGAGAAGATGAAATTGAAGATGGGTTTTGAGAGAACTCGATTTCAAAGAGAAATTAAAGAGAACTGAAGCCAAGAAACGCACACAGTCGTGGGTTTGAGCTGTGACTATGTTGATGGTTTTGAGAGTACAGAGGTGATTGAATCTGGGATGATAATGGGATTTACAAGTTAGGGTTCAACACGGATTTGAGAGAGAAATGATGGGTCTATATCTATTGTGAATTACAGGGAGAAGATGGTGGAGTTTATATGGGAATTTGTTGTGTTGGTGCTCTTGAAGAACAGATTTAGGGTTTGCTTCTGTGACTTTGAAGAAATTGAAGATTGAAGCTGGAAAATTTGTGATTGCAGCTGAAGTATAAAGTGAAGGTCTTAGTGATGATGAAAATCCAGATGGTGTTGATTGGCAATGAGTTGCGAGTTTGGGATGTTGTGCCCGAGGAGCTACTGAGATGGTAGTGATGCTATCCGAGGTTGAGTGTGTCTTTGTCAGAAATGGAATGTTGAGTTGCAGAGGCAATGAAAGAAGCTACAGAAATTGGTTGTGTGCTTGAACTGAGTTACAGGTCATGGTGTTGCAACTTGGTGGTAGCTCAGGAAGATCAGCAGGATGGTGTTCTTGCTGGTGTAATGAGCTACTCTGGTGTTATTGGAATTGCAAGCAGCTGTTGCAGTGGTGCAATTAAATCTTCAGGGGAGAAAGAAGTGCTGTTATGAGATGGAGGTCACTAATGCTGCTGTGGAATTGAAAGAATAGCAGGGACTGGTGGAGTTATGGCTATGAGTGTTTCTGATGTTGATGTTGTGGCAGAACGGAGGATATGGTGAAGTCTGTTGCCAGATACAAGCAATTCAAGATTGAGATGGCAAAAGTTCAGTAGCAGTGTATTTGTTGATGCTGCATTACATAGAAATAGCTCAAGAGTGATGCTGGGTTATATGGCTGTGATAATGACTTGTATTGTGCATCATAGTTGATATTACAGGTTTTGGTTGGCCTAAGATGGGAGAATGTATGTGAAGTCGCAGTATGGAGCTGAAATTTGAAGCTTACTATGATGAAGGAGAAGAGATGGAAACAAACCATTACTTTGGTGGTGTCAAATGGAACTGCAATGGACTAGTTAGAAATGCAGAGATTGCTTTTGAGTTTCTGGTGATCTTTCGCTAACAAGGAGAAGTTCGAGTTGAATGAGATGTTGATGCTCATGTAGGCGGTCCGTGTGGTAGCTGAACTGAAGCTGTGGGTTGATTTGGAATGAAGACAGATGCAGCTGAGCATGGAATGGCATTGGAGTTACAGATGGGTCTAAGATGGTGATGATGTTCATGGGGTTAGACCTGGTAATGGGATTGGCTTAGATGAATGCTTAGGCTTGCGGTTCAAAGTGTTTTTGAAATTTTGCGAGTTGTGAAGAAGGTATAGCCATCATGGCTGGATAGGCAGTTGTGAAGCACAAGGATGGTGCATCACAAAATCATGCCAGTGCAATGGCATAGGACAGTTTAATCGACTCTAATTCACACCCTGACTCGGTCGGTTTGACCCGAGTTGACCCGGCTGACTCTCCTGACCGATTTGACTCATTTGACCGGTGACCGGGTGGACTTTGCCGGTCACCTGAGATATTTTCCGGTGCCGGATTCCGGCCAAATTCCGGCCACAATACCAGTTTTCCTGCGACATTTTTTGGGCAGAGTTTTTACATGTGTTTTTCTCACACATGGGCTTGGTGGACTTCTATCTTTTGGACCTTTGAAGATTAGACCTAATTTTGGAAACAAGAGAGCTATTTAAAGGAAAGACTTCTACAACTTTGAGGATATATATTATTTCTTGGAACTTTGGAGAGCCGGTTTTGTTTACGCTTCTAGGGTTTGCTTTTGTTCATCTTCTTCTTTTCAATTAATATTTTTATGATGAACTCCATAGCTATGAGTAGCTAAACAATTAATATTGGTTATGGGATAAAGTTGATTACTCAATATGTTATATGATTTAATGAATTAGTTTTGTCTCAATATTTTATTGTTTGTGATTCACAATTAATAGTGTTATATGATTTGATTATTTGTTTGGTTGAGTCCGGAATCAATCCGATTTACATTCATCTCTAGAGCTATATTAGGGTTTTCAATACAAAAAAGTTGTTTATCCCTGATTCTAAGTAGCATAATTGTGGGTAGTGCTTGTAGTGATATATCCTACTAGTCACAAGTGAATCATAACTTTTATTAAAACGATTAGTGCTTTTACACATTCGTTTGCATTGATTAGTCTTATTCCATAGAACTTATTGCTTTTAGGGAGTTAAATCTAATTGTGCTTTTACACTTTAGGTTGCTTTCTAGGAAGAATTCACATATGCATCTTTTAATGTGGTTGTGATGAAAAAAGGGAATTACCGGGATATACTTGCGATCAAGGTATCCTAGGACTATTAGTAAATGAGAGAATAAATTATCAATTCCAATCATTGATGAAAATACATGTTTGTGAATGATACTATCCCGTGACCAATATCTTCTCCTTATTGATTATTCGAATTATTTACTTTGCTTTCAATTACTTTTATTTCTTAGATTAAACAAAATTCCCCCCATGGTTACATTAGAAACTGAAAATTGCATAACAACAATTGCCTCTCTGTGGAAACGAACTCTTCCTTACCTTGTACTTCATTTATATTTAGTGAGTAAGAAAGTGAAATTATTTTTGACGCTTACGACAGCGATCACTAGCTCGGATTTTCCACAAAGTGTATAAATTACTGACACTAAGCTTGTTGCAGGAACTAAGGATTAGTCCAAAAATTGGTATTTCAAATAGGCAGTGTTGACGAGGGCTAGTCTGCAGTTTGGTCACTATCGCAGTCTAGGATACACGCCAAAAACTATGTTACAACACCCAAAATTAACAAAAAGTGCCCAAGCCATGCCAAAGATGAAGCTTACGATAAACAGATTCAGATATGTATGCGGCCACAGTATTTTTCAGAGATCAAGAGAAACACAGTGGAACAAAAAATTTAGCGAGCAACGATGGTATTCAATTATCACAGTGTAGTAGCAGGATTTCCCACACTACACCCCTTACTCGATTTTGCTTAATTATTCCATTGAAAGATGTAAGATCAAGAATATTTATTGATTGGATTCGTGAAATGTTTACACAGGATAATGGAATTACACTTAGAAATTAAAATGCTCTTTCACTTTCTCTCTCCTATTGACTTGCTTAACAATTCTAAAAGATCTCTCCCTCTTACAGACTCATTTAGCCCTTTATATAGGGTAATACATAGTGGATGACAGCTAAGCTACCCTTTATTTTCGGGAATGTCCAGCGAAGTGTCGCAGATGCACAAACATTCACTCTCGCGACACTTCTTAACCCTCGCTAGCTCTCACGTCTTCTTCATGTTTTGCTTTGTCGTTATCCATTGCGTCGTTTATTTTAGCTTCCTGCGACTCCCTCGCGACGCCGTCGTTTACTAATCTGGCGAGCCTTGTACATTGCGATATTATGATCCTACATCTTGCCTCTTTTTCCTTGAATATCGCTTGAAGAGCGATTTGAAGGAAAAATTCATTGTTGTCATATTCCTTGGTTTCAATTGGTGAAGGAACAAGCGAAAGAATACTTTCCTTGAAAAGTACGTGCCTCTATTCTTTTGCAAAGTTCCGAAGCTTCTTTGAGATATATCGAAGTATCGTCTCCTATCTCTCCTCATATTTCTCCTGCGAGGGGAAGAGTATCATGAGATTTTTACAATATTGTTTCCATGGGCCGCTTATCTTTATCCCATTTGATTTTGTACTTTTACGGATTTTGATTATTAATGTCTTTTCTTGACACGTCTCTTTCAACCGCTTATTCTTGACCATTCATGTCTCTTCGCATTAAATGACCTCGTTTTTTCTCGAGGATCTTTTCCCTATATATAGTTTTCTTTTCCCCTCCTTTTCATCCTTTAGTTTCTCTCTGCAACTTTTCTTTGACTCTCTCCTTCCGCAATTTGCGCTCCCGCTCCTGCAAATCTTTTCTTCGTCCTTTCTAAAGCTGATCTTAATCTCAATCTCCCATCCATTCCCATCCGATAAATGGCTTTCATCGATCGTGCATACAAAGCTTCTTTTGAAGAAGTTTCGAAGTTGCTCGAGAAGGGTTTTACTCTATCAACCATTCCACGATCAAGAACCTTCATCTATTCTTTCGCAAAGTTGTTTTACGATCATCAATGTGATGATCAAAAGATTATAGTCTCGCTAGGTCAGCTTCTCGCGGGACTTCCCATTCCCTTGTACAATCCTGAGATGCCTTTATTTTATGAAATCTTGGCCCATGAAAAATTCTCTCGGGTTGTTTATCAATTGAGTGGCGATTGCATTCGCCTAATGCTTGAATTCGCGAATCGTGGTGCTTTGGCAAAGGATCTTTATACCCCGCTCTTTGTTAGACACCCCGATTTCTTGAGACTTGGAAATAGTCTTTGAGAAGTACACTTGTAGAGAACTTTTTTGAAAACTATTAGAGTGATAAAGATGGTTAATGCGAAATCTCATTTGGGGCATTCGCACGAAAAAGAAGGATAATGTCCCCGAGGATAAATTGCTCATCATGAGGATATTGATTGGCACCGGGTAATAATACTACTCCTCGCCACTCCAAAGATGAGAAATGGTGGGTTGTACCCTTGATTTTAAATGGTCCTTATATCGCGGGCCCGCATGTTCTTCCTACTAGAATCTCGCGAGGTATCATCCTTGGGAATTCAAATGGCACGATAAGGCAAATGAGGTATGTTTCCCATTTTAAATCTTGCCTTTGCAACTTTCTTTTTACATATGTTGAGTTTGTATAATTTCTCGGATCGCCAAATTGAGAAGAAAGTACAAGGATAATCCGTTGGAGAGCACTCGACCATACTTCGATAAACTTACGAGTGAAGTAAGAAACATTTCCTTTGTTATTTGAAACAATATTGTTGCCTCTGTTTCTTATCTTTAACCGTATGCGAAGGTTTCATTGAAGAAGGTTTGGAGCGCGAAGATTAAAAGTATGGGTAGTTCGCAAGGGTAAATCTTCTCGCTCCATTAACTAAGAAGCGAAAGGTCCAATCTTCTTCTCGCCTTAGCTCAAACTCACGAATCTTGACGAGGATGACCATGACTCGAATCCTTCTCTCGCCAAGAAGGTTCCGTCGACCCGATTCTTCTATGGATCGGTTATCTAGCATCTTCTCGCATTGTTTCCAAGGAATGGGAGATGCTCCCCTAGCTTCTCTTTGCGGTGCTCTCGCAAACGTGTGTAATGCTACTTTATTAGAGGGCAATAATTCTTTCAATGGAGCATCTAGAATTGTGTCTCCGACTTCTTGAATGCACTTGGATCTTTGGTACGTATGCGATCATCTTTCCCCTGTTAATTTTAAATTTTTAAACATATATTTATTAATGATTTTTCTATTTTCTTTTATAGGTTGGAAGAACTTCTTTGTAGTCGCCTCAGATCTCGAGAGAAGACGCAACAATCTTGAAAAGAAGAATTCACAATTGAACAAGAAGATTCGAGAATTAGAAATTGAAGCTGCGTCATCTCGCGATAAAGACGAGAGAATTCAAAAGTTAAATTCCGAACTTGACTCCCAAAGGGATAGGGTGTCCACTCTTCAGAACGCTAATCAACAACTTTATGGTATAAGATTTTACTTCCTTTTATCATTTCTATTTTATCGGTTGCATATTGCTGCCTAACTTATTACCTTTCAGATGTATATAATCTCTCCGATGAGGCTATTCTTCTCCATACATTTCCTGAACCTATGGATAATGATCTTCTTCTCGCTCACCTCAATCAATCTCTAAGTAGTTCCTCCAATAAAACTAACCTCCTTTCATTAAAGGATCTTCAATCCAAATATCATCTCTTGGAGATCGAACACAGATCTAGTTTAAATTTAACTAATCGCTTTAAACGAATGTACCTTGATTCCGAGAAGAATATCAAGACTTTAAGGAAGAAAATTAGTGACCTCATAGATGAGAACGATCGCATTACTACCGTAGGTGCACGGGCATTAGCGAGAATTCCACAAATCTCTTCTTGGTGTGCAAGTTGAACGAGATGAACTCCTTCATCAGAATACCATGTTTAAGCAGCGAGAAGAGCAAGTTCGTTCTCTTCTCGTTATTAATAGTGATGATGAATTCGCCTGGGCTGCGAAGGTTTTAGATAATGCCGGGGAATAACCTAGGTGTTGATGTTAGTCTTCATGCCGAGCATACTTCCTTGATTAAAGATATGATATCTGATAGAGAAGGTTACTTATTATACCTTATTGCTTCTTACTTCTGTAGTATTGCTTGTAAATTGTTAACTTGTTGTTTCTTATTTGCAGAATCTGAGAAGAGGCTTCAGGTTAGAATTAGAGAGCTTGAATCGAAAAGAACAACTCTTGAGGAATTTTCAACGAGAATTGAAGAACTCGAAACCGAAAAAGAACATCTCGCAAAGAATCTCTCCTTCGCGAGAATAGATATTCCAAGTTGAAGAAACAATTTCTAACGACAAGTGGAGAACTTTAATAATGATGTTCGTTTTTGCAATGGAGGCATGGAGTATGTTTGTAAGGACCACAATATCCCTTTGCATTCATATCCCTGTCTCCTTGAAAAGGTTCACGAGAATCTGCTGTCTCGGACGTTTCGATAGCGAGGTTTGGCGACGAAGAAAATTTCAGCGATGAGAATAATCGGTGAAGAATCGAGATGAAGAAGAAGAATCACCAAAGAGATAACTCTTTTTGTTTTCTTTCTCCGCTTGTAATATCTCGTACATTTCTCGTATCCTTATTATAGTGTATTTCTTGGATTTTCCCCTCTCGAATTCAATCTTCACTCCCCCTTTTTTGGTAGTTCTTCCTTGTAATATAATTGGCTAACATTATTGATGTATAACTCTTTCATCAGAAGATGAATAACAATATTTCATCTTTTCCATTCCCATACTTGCCTCTGTTATTTATCTTCAGATGGAAGATTTTAGTTATCTTCATGTATCTTGTTGGATAATTGTTTTATTGTTATTGAAATATATCGTTGCGACGAGGTCGCGGGTTTTCCTTATTATCTCGCCTTATTATTTCGGTAGTCTTTATTTTATCTCTTCTTGTTGCGACAAGGTCGCAAGCCGCCCTTACATTTTCAAGTAAGAGCCCATTGACCCTGCCTTATCATTTTTGTGTGGTCTTCCGAGTTAGACCTCCCTAATTAGAGGTCTTCCCCTGCCACCTTTTATTGCGACAAAATCGCGGGACGTCTTTACACTTGCATGTAAAGACCCATTGATCTTGCCTTATCATTTTCCAAGTATTTTTGCCTCTGCGGGATGTTTTAGTTGCGACAATATGACAGGCCTAGATATCCTTGCGAACATAAAGCCCCATGACATTGCCGTCGTGCGACGAAATCGCAGACGTCCGTACACTTTCGTGTAAAGACCCATTGATCTCGCCTTACCTTCGCGTTAGTATTATTGCCTCTCAGGATAATTGCACAAATATGACAAGCCTAAATTCTCTTGCGAAAACATAGCCTCATGACATTTGCGTCTGTTTTGACACTCCCCTAATGGAGAGCGTCGCCCTTATCATCTCCCGGTTGCCCCTTCAAGGAGGCGAAACATCGGCCATACAAGACTAGCTCCTCCCATCCGGTCTTAACAACAACCAAGTTGTTTTCGCAGCCTCTTATCCCTTATACCTATAGGGTTTATGGTTACGAGGCTGCACCCTAAGTGGAGTTTTCTTCGGGCGAGTGCAACATATGCCAAGACTTGCCAAGAATGGCGGTAGGTTCATCCATCCGGGCACTCTGGCTCAACCGTGTACCCCGGCGCCTTGAGCATATACAGCGACTCCTAAGAAGAGACCCTCGGCCGCCCAACCAGGGTATAACCTACATATATAGTTGGGAAGCCAAGGTACCTCCTGGGATAGGCTTTCATGGGCCCCAAATTTTCATGACTCGAGCTTCGGGAGCGGTGTAACCTTTCCCCGAGCCGTGTCGAGAGATACCCCCTTATATGACGCACTTTAGGTCTTACATTTGCCTCTTACGAAATGTTATTCGCGAACTAGGGTGTACGCCATAAAGGTTCGTCCCATTCATTTACTCATTCATCTTTGTTAAATCATTCAATCATTCATGTTTCATTATTTGTTAATATTTGTTTGCGAAGTATTCGCAAAATTCCATTTCATTTGTTGTATCTTTATCTCGTTCTGAACCGAATTCTCATTTACCCTTGCCCGCGAGATTCTCGCACAATATTACTTCAACTGCTACTTTTCCTCCTGCTTTTGTTGATTATTCATTTCTTATGCCTTTTGTTCCTCATATACTTCGCTTCTTTATCATCATAACATTCGCCTATTTCTAGGCATTCATCTCGCGAGGTATGTTCAGTCCTTACTTCTATAGCATCCACCATTAGTTTTTCCTTTCTCTGCTCATCTCTCACATGTTGCTTCCAACCCTTTCTTTTGGCATTTCTTTCTTGCAGACTTTCTACATCGACCTCATGACATTGCTGTGACTCCTTCCAATCTCCCTGTATAATACCAATGCCGTTTGGATGTGGAAATTTTATACATTGATGGTATGTTGATGCGATCCCCAGGATTTCATGAAGCCATGGCCTCCCAATCAGCGCATTGTATGGAGATTCCACGTCAACCCACAGAATAAAATATCAGTTGATAATCCTTGTAGAGGTATTCTCATGCGAACCTCTCCTTTGGTTTTGTTTGCATAAGTGCCATTAAAGCCATATATCTTGTATGTAGAGGGGATCAAATCTTCATCTTTTCCTCCCATCGTCTTGTAAGTATGGTAGAAGAGAATATTCACCGAACTTAGGTGTCGACTAAGATTCGGTTGATCGCCCAACAAGCTTCGCCTCATCATCTTCTCCATCAACTGGTTTCGGGTTAATCTCTAGTTTCACAACCAATGGGCTATCATGTGTTTCTCTTCCTTTTGGCACTTCATCTGGGCAGAGAAAGAAATGGTCTTGTTTGCCACTTTTCTAACTGCGTCGTTCTCGCCGGGCTCATTATTTCTTTATCCTTAGCATCTCTCGCAAAGACTCTCCGAGCACGTTGTCATGAAAATCTTCGATTGTGCGATAGGAGTGGACGATAGAGTTGCAATTCAAATTTTTAGCTTTTGTTCCAACTTCTATAACAAATGTTTCCTTTCCTTTTCGACACATTTCCCGTGCATCTCTCGGTGGTGGTGGTAATGTCCGGCCTGTTTCTTCTCCCTTTAGAAAGTGATTTAGCTTCCCCGATCAATCATCCTAAGAATAATTCTCTTTATGTTTCTACAATCATTTGTTTGATGTCCATGGAAACGATGATAAGAACAAAATTCATGACTTTATCGCTTTTGGCGGTGGTTCCATTCCCACGTTCCAAGGTCTTTGGTACATTTTCCATCACAAGTATAGCTTCCCGGATCTTTTCCACACTAGCATTCGGTGGAGGCATCTTAATTGGTTCCCATATTATTCGCGACTTCTCTCGCCCTCCATGATTATATTGCCTTCGTCCACCGTAAGTTTCTTGCACATGATCTAGCCTTTGAATCTTATTATTCTTCATTACGGTTGTAATAGTTCCTTTCTTGTTCAAACTCCTCCTGGTCATGACTTCCCATAGCTACTATCTTCCGCTGTCCTTCATTGCCTTCCACCTTCTTTGTCCTTGCAAGTGCTCGCCATTGTATTTATGAATTGAGGTAACAAGCTTGCGTTCGCAGCATTCGAATTTGTGTTCGCGACGGGATAAGAATTCATTTCATTTGTC
Organism: Papaver armeniacum; assembly: GCA_023531295.1. Lineage (NCBI taxonomy): Eukaryota > Viridiplantae > Streptophyta > Magnoliopsida > Ranunculales > Papaveraceae > Papaver > Papaver armeniacum. Next base: position 41,511 of record JAJJWW010003261.1, read on the forward strand.
TTTCTTCTAAGGCGATATATTCTTCTTGTAACTCTCGCAGTTACGCCATCGTGATTGTATTTTTGACTCTAAAAATCTGAATGTATAACAAGTTAGTCGCGAAAAGAGCATTCACAAATGAGAGGATGAGATATCTTTCCTCAACCCGTCCTGCCATTTCGCTACACATGGTTCTCCATCTTATTGTCAACGCCTTAAGCTCTCGCCAACCCTTTGTTTCAACCCGAATACATCTTCAATACCACGGGTCGTGAAGAGTTGTTACTTATGTATGCTCCCAGGAATGTGGCTTGTAAATGATTGAATGATGTGATTGTGTTCCTTGGTAGACCCTCAAACCATTTTAGTGCTTCTCCAATTAGGCTTGATGCGAAATATTTGCATAGTATAGCATCATGGTTCTCCCACTGCAAAGCATACACCTCATATAAGCCTTGATATGTTGTACCGCACAGGTTGTTCCATCAAAGATGTTGGTTAATGCAGTAGATTGCACTTAGGAGGTATTCCTCTCATCCGTACTTCTATCGTGAAAGGATTCTTCGCGGCCTCTGCGATGGCTTCGTCCAATTGTTTCCTTCCTCCTTCCCTTCTATTGTTCATTAGTCCTCTCATTTCAGCCAGTTCTCTTAGGATTTGTTCATTTGCCTCGAGTTTGTCTCCTTTGGTCTTTTTAGCTCGCTTCTCTCCTTCTTCGCTCGTGCTGTTTTGACCTTCTTGCTCGTTATTTTCTTCTCTCCTTTCCCCTCGCGACGCTCTTCTTCGTTTCTTTCCTCAATTCGCACGCCATTATATCGGTTGTTCTCTCTTCTTGGCTGTCTCTCAGCTCTCATCTGCGCCCTCTCATATTCTTCATTAATATTTCTATTGGTACGATTTTGTTCCCTTCTTCTTTCGCGGTTGTCATGGTTATTTTGCCGGATTGCCTCTTCCATCTCTTGATTTTCCATTTCTTCCCTTATCCTTTCTCTCTCGCGAGCTAACCGCGCTTGTTCAATGTAGTGTCTCTCAATGTCATCCTCAATCTCTCGGTTTCTTCTCGGTTCTTCTCTCCCATGCAAGATTATTCTCCCTTGGCATTTGGGTCATTCGGTTCTTGGAGTTGCATGTTTCCTTGATTTTCCCTATTCCGCTCATTTTGAAGATTTTGGGTTGAGGAATATAACGATCTTCTATTTCCCTTTTCTCTCGCCATGCTCTATATTCGGATTTTGTGTTTCTTCCTCGGTACTTTCTGTTGGTAAAACTCTCCTTCTTTCTTCCCTATTCGATCTTGAACTTGATCTCACGCTACTTCTAGATCTCCTATTTTGCAACCTCATATTTTCCATCCTCAATTCATGATTCTGTCTTGTCAAGTTTGCTCGTTCTTCCGCTCTAACCGTCTCTCTTCGTGTATTGTTTGTCTCAATCTTTCTAATCTTGCGATTTCTTCGTTTTCTCCATTCATTCCTTGCTCTCCTTGTCCATTGTTCACCAGCTGCTTTGCTCCTCTTCTCTCTCGTCTTCGAATCGGACCTCCAAGTATGTACACTTACTCTATCATAATCCACGGTAGCGTTTTCTTTCTTTGGTGAGATCGGTGGCTGATTTTGATTTTCTCCATCATTTCTCATATTCATCCTTGACGATTCTCCTGTTTCATTCCTCCTTTCTCCAGCAAGTCTCCCACTTCTTCTTACAATCGTTGGTTGCCCTTGTACGTTTCTTCTTCTAGCCATTTCTCTTTTTCAATGAATTCTTGAGTATCTCTCCAAATTTTTTCTCTGTTAATCCAAATTCTTTCCAATTTCTTCGTCAATCTCTGCTCGTTCCCTGTTTCTAGCGCATATGTAGTAGCAGGATTTCCCACACTACACCCCTTACTCGATTTTGCTTAATTATTCCATTGAAAGATGTAAGATCAAGAATATTTATTGATTGGATTCGTGAAATGTTTACACAGGATAATGGAATTACACTTAGAAATTAAAATGCTCTTTCACTTTCTCTCTCCTATTGACTTGCTTAACAATTCTAAAAAGATCTCTCCCCTTACAGACTCATTTAGCCCTTTATATAGGGTAATACATAGTGGATGACAGCTAAGCTACCCTTTATTTTCGGGAATGTCCCGCGAAGTGTCGCAGATGCACAAACATTCACTCTCGCGACACTTCTTAACCCTCGCTAGCTCTCACGTCTTCTTCATGTTTTGCCTGTCGTTATCCATTGCGTCGTTTATTTTAGCTTCCTGCGACTCCCTCGCGACGCCGTCGTTTACTAATCCGGCGAGCCTTGTACATTGCGATATTATGATCCTACACACAGAATCATGTTTATGGGAATCAAAAGCTAATTTTTAAAATTATGCTCACAAATTCAAAAATACTGCACTGATCAGTCAAGATGCAATTACACAATTCAGAGAATTAGTGAAAATGATACTCGATTTGTGCAATACAGAAGATAATGTCGTGAGAGTTAAAAGGCTAGCCCTAGAATTTGTGCACACAACTTTGTGATCCGCACTTCGAGACAAGCGCAATGCGCAAACCGTAAAAAAGTACCGCTTATAGGCATGACAACAAGATTCGGACTAATACACACACATGCACGAAGTTCCGCTGAGGTTAAGAGATCAACGGTGCAATAACAAACAGTAAAAATGTTCGTCAAAATTCAAGAATCATGCTCATGAGTGTCATAGACAGCAGGAGTTGAGTATTGCTCAGCCAGGTAGCTAGTTTATCCGGCCAAAGCCACAGTTTATGATTCACACGATACGTGAAAAAGAGGTTCGAGAATGATATCGCCGGTATAAATCGTGTTTAGGCACTTCCACAGGTTTGCTCCTTTCCTTTTTCTCTTCTCTTTGGTTTTGAAATAGCAGACGAGGTACATATCGTCTTCGCTCCTTTTTCTCTTTTCCCGAGTTTGTATTTAGCCTTCTCAAGTACTGGTTACTCGTAAAGAGTTTGATTTAAATGTAAACACACAGCAAATATGAAACTGTTACTACACACTGAACCTGAAATGATATGTTGCAGGCGGGCAAAAAGGTGAATGTCTATTATGCAAGAATGAAGTTAACAAGCAGTGCACTGATGGGCAGGGGATGGGATGCGAGAATGCAAGAATGCTTGCACTGATACAGGGTGCTGACAAACTGTAAACTGCTAGTTAACTGGTAGTACCACACTTGGTGCTATAAATATTTCATAGATGATGATTGTCCCGCATCTCCCAGATTAAATTGGAACTAATGCAACATCGGGTGCGATACTGTTTGAACCGGGAACAAGTCAGCTCTGAGGTTGGCTATCACGGCCAAAGGCTCAAAGAATTTCAAGGTGAATCTCACAATGCGCCCGAGATACAATTCGGGCTATGCAGGTTTCAAGTTTAGGCACAGTGACAGAGTGAAACAAGCAGTATGAACAGGTAGAGATGCGGTGCGGATATGCGATGAAATTGAAAATAAAAGCTACGATTAGGTATCACGGAGAGAAAACCGCTACTAAGTTACAACAAGATATGACATAAAGTTTCAACGAGGTACGATGCGAGATATATGATGATGATGCAAGAGATTGAAAATCACATCGGATCGATGAGCTATAGAGAACTTTAGAAACTACGCAACAAGATATAGCAGATGGATTAACACTAAGTTACACTAAAACATAGGGAAACTAAAAATTATAGCGGGTAGTAAAGAATCGAGATGCAAGATGACAAAACTACAGAACAGGAAATAGAGAATAATAAAAATGATTCCTAAATGCAAGTTATATTACAGATGGAATGTTCTACAGAATTACACTAAAGGTGACAGGAAGATAGAAAAGGTATGTTGCAGAATGCAGGTGATAGCAAAATTAAAAGTACAACTATACTAAACAACATGATGCAACAATATAACACATACATACAACAAGAAACTAATAAATCAAGAAAATGGAACACATAATCACTACACCGCTACCGGAACCCCAGCAATGGCGCCAAAACTTGGTAGGCTTATAAGCAAGACCTACGACTATGTCTAACTGCAAGTGCACAGTGTCGAGAAGCAACACATGGCAAGCATAGGTCGATCCACAGGGACACTGTGGGTGTAGATTTGAAGCTATGGTCTTACTACTACTGATTTAGAATAAAGAGTAACCAAAAAAAGGGGGTTTTGTTGCCGATACGGCTAGATGATGGTAGTGACTGAAATAACAAAAACGAAAGCAAATAGTAATCTACAAGCAGATAAATACGGTGCTAGGGAAGTCTAATCCACCGCTTAACCTACATTAAGTCAATTCAGTCACAATACTATTCTTGTCCCGTATAATGGACACCGGTGGTCTTCCGCCTATCCAGGGTAGTTTCAGGAGGATGGTTTAGTGTCACTAAGATGATTCCTAATCCTAGTATTAGCTTCCCTCTCACAAAACAAACTAATCACAGATCAATCACTTAGATAATTAAACAACCCTGATATGGATATAAGGTATCCCTCTGTTTATGGGTAAAAATCGTTTCTGCCGATTTCGGTAAATTCGGTAGGTGAGTGAGAAACTGGTTCAAACCCTAAACAAATGTGCTGCACGTGAGCACTTTATAGATTCTCGAGATCCCAATCTGTACAAGTCAGGCCTAAACCAAGAAATGGCCGTTCCGGACTTTAGCCGGTCACAAAGTGAATGAGAAGGGTTGATTTGGGAGGGAAGCAAAGAAAGGTGTTGAGGGAGAGTAGTATCTCGACTTGTATCGTAAAGTGAAAGCTTAGGAAGCTTGCAAGAGATGGAAGCTTTTGGGAGAGCTTGCAAAGTTGCCTTTCTGAGAGTGTAGTATTTTTCTCCTGACCGAGACTTGTTGTCCGGTGGAAATAGGTAAGACCTATTTATACAAGTCGAGATTTGAAACGTACCCTGACCTCATGAAGGAAGAGAGTAAAGGGTGAAATAATGGGAGGAGGTGGTAACCGCATGGTGTTAATGGGTGAAAACGTTTTCACCATTATTTCCTCTTTTATTTGACCGCTTTATTCCTTTTCACGCTTTCTTAATGTGAGCGTACAGACGCCGCATGTCCGTGACCGCCAAACCAAAACCTAGAAAGCATCCCCGTTTGTGTTGATGTCTCGAGTGTTGGTTGCATTTTGCGTGCAAGTGGTGCTGTTTAGGGACGCATGTGGCATGTGCCAATGGCATGTGCGGAATGCCTTCGTTGCGAGTTGCACCTTGAGCGTAAGTGGTAATGCCGAGCTGCTAGTGGCGTGTGTGGCATGTGCCAACGGCATGTGCGGAATGCCTTGGTGGTAGGTTGCACGGTTTGCAAGTTAGGCTACCAGCGTGTGTGTTTGGCATGTGCCAATGACATGTACGGCCATGTTGACCTAGTTGCAAGTCTTGCAAGCCTAGGGCGCTATATTTGGCGTGGGCCAAAGGCATAGCCGGCTTGGAAATATGGCCTGCGATACGTGTTGGCATGTGCCAATGGCATGTATGCGGCCATGTTGACCTAGTTGCAAGTCTTGCAAGCCTAGGGCGCTATATTTAGCGTGGGCCAAAGGCATAACGGCTTGGAAATATGGCCGCGATACGTGTTGGCATGTGCCAATGGCACGTACGGTCATGTTGACCTAGTTGCAAGTCTTGCAAGCCTAGGGCGCTATATTTGGCGTGGGCCAAAGGCATAGCGGGTTGGAAATATGGCCTGCGATACGTGTTGGCATGTGCCAATGGCACGTATGGCCATGTTGACCTAGTTGCAAGTCTTGCAAGCCTAGGGTTCTATATTTGGCGTGTGCCAAAGGCATAGCGGCTTGGAAATATGGCTGCGATACGTGTTAGCATGTGCCAATGGCACGTACGGCCATGTTGACCTAGTTGCAAGTCTTGCAAGCCTAGGGCGCTATATTTGGCGTGGGCCAAAGGCATAGCGGCTTGGAAATATGGCTTGCGATACGTGTTGGCATGTGCCAATGGTACGTACGGCCATGTTGACCTAGTTGCAAGTCTTGCAAGCCTAGGGCTTATATTTGGCGTGGGCCAAAGGCATAGCGGCTTGGAAATATGGCCTGCGATACGTGTTGGCATGTGCCAATGGCACGTACGGCCATGTGGACCTAGTTGCAAGTCTTGCAAGCCTAGGGCGCTATATTTGGCGTGGGCCAAAAGACATATCGGCTTGGAAATATGGCTGCGATACGTGTTGGCATGTGCCAATGGCACGTACGGCCCATGTTGACCTAGTTGCAAGTCTTGCAAGCCTAGGGCGATATATTTGGCGTGGGACAAAGGCATAGCGGCTTGGAAATATGGCCTGCGATACGTGTTGGCATGTGCCAATGGCACGTACGGCCATGTGGACCTAGTTGCAAGTCTTGCAAGCCTAGGGCGCTATATTTGGCGTGGGCCAAAGGCATAGCGGCTTTGGAAATATGGCTGCGATACGTGTTGGCATGTGCCAATGGCACGTACGGCCATGTTGACCTAGTTGCAAGTCTTGCAAGCCTAGGGCGCTATATTTGGCGTGGGGCCAAAGGCATAGCGGCTTGGAAATATGGCCTTGTTGCCATGGTGCGCGGGAGTGCGGCTTGGTTTGGCATTGTTGCCATGGTGCGCAGATGCGGCTTGGTTTGGCATTGTTGCCATGGTGTGCAGTGGTGCGGCTTGGTTTGGCATTGTTGCCATGGTCGCAAGTGATGCGGCTTGGTTTGGCATTGTTGCCATGGTGCGCGAGGTGGTGCGGCTTGGTTTGGCATTGTTGCCATGGAGTGCGCAAAGATGCGGCTTGGTTTGGCATTGTTGCCATGGTGCATGATATGCGGCTTGGTTTGGCATTGTTGCCATGGTGCGCAGGGGTGCGGCTTGGTTTGGCATTGTTGCCATGGTGCGGTGCGGCTTGGTTTGGCATTGTTGCCATGGTGCGCTTGAGGTGGTGCGCTTTGGTTTGGCATTGTTGCCATGGTGCGCGATATGCGGCTTGGTTTGGCATTGTTGCCATGGTGCGCAGTGGTGCGCTTGGTTTGGCATTGTTGCCATGGTCTGTAAAGATGTGCGGCTTGGTTTGGCATTGTTGCCATGGTGCTGTGGTGCGCTTGGTTTGGCATTGTTGCCATGGTGCGCGAAGATGCGGCTTGGTTTGGCATTGTTGCCATGGTGCGCGATATACGGCTTGGTTTGGCATTATTGCCATGGGCGTGGTGCGGCTTGGTTTGGCATTGTTGCCATGGTGCGCAGGTGCGGCTTGGTTTGGCATTGTTGCCATGGTGTGAAGATATGCGGCTTGGTTTTGGCATTGTTGCCATGGTGTTGTGAGATGCGGCTTGGTTTGGCATTGTTGCCATGGTGCGCAGGGTGCGGCTTGGTTTTGGAATTAGGTTCGTGTTGAAAACCCTGTCTGGGTATTTTTGAAAAAATACCCCTATTAATTGTTTACACCGAGTTAAATGCTCTTAGTTAATGTGTCGCAGTAACACTAGGTCATGGGGTTTTACGATTTTATCCTTTGTCTAAAAACCACCATCAACATTAAGTCCCCGCTTTAGCTCGGAGCAGGGCTTTGTTGCGAGGTAAGCATAAGATGGTGACAAACTATTAACAGCAACCGTAAAGAGAATTGAGGGGCTTGTCGACCTTTTATAAATAGGATTTGGAATCCTTGCCTCCGGGAATTTTGCACAAATCGGGAGGGCCGGCACAATTGGTGGGGCCAGTGCAGCTTGGGCGACGTTGGGAAGTTGGCGTGAATTGGGAAACTGAGGTGTGCTAGTTTGGTGAGACCCGGGCGCAATGTGGAGGTCAGTGCGTGCTTGCGGCGTGACTTGGGAAGTTGTTTGTCTTGGCTGGTGGGGCCGGCGTAATGTGGAAGCTGTGCGTGCTTGCTGGCGTGACCGATGTAAACAAGGAGGGAGTTTCTTTCGATAGCAAAGTTTCCTTATCTTGCTTTCCTTCATGTGCGGCTTCAATTAGGGCATTATTCATGCTAAAATCTGGAAGCGTTATGTCTCTCATTGCTTCCTTTCCCTTTTTAAGATTCCGTATTCATATCCAAAAATAATTGCATCGTCTCCTCGTTTGAGAAAGGGTTCTTCTTGTGGGATTTCTCTCTTTGTCATGTGCAGAGTTCGAATCATCTTCTAACCAGTCGAGGTTCTCCTGGGATGAAGGTGCGAGGTTTGACTCTCGTATGAGACATCCCAACAAAGGTTATTCGGGTTAAGAAAATCATACCAGTATGTTTTCTTCTTCTTTATGACCCAGCGTACACTTTAACGCTTGTTGTATAAATGGAAAATTTCCCTTTTTGTGCGAGAGATATCCGTTGGAGCATGCGTTCTTCGTTATCGACGAGGATGACCTAGTCGTTCCCCTTCCTTCAAGCCCGACCTTGTTGGCTGCTGCAACTTGGAGGATGCTGATTTAGGGCTCTCTTGTCATGAATACCCTTCCGCACTTGGAGTTTGTCGTTTGGGACTCGTATGAGGTGTCTCTCCTCCAATTATCGGAATGTTGGTGGTTTCTGGTGCGGAAAGAATTCGTGGCCCTTTATACGAGGATATGGAAAACATACGGCCATATTGGTACTAGGAGCGTGGTGAAGTCGTTGTTCGTCCGCTTTGGTTTCCAAAGTGAACCTGTCTTTTGCCAATGATTGCTTTGAGATGGAGAATGTGTCCATTCATCTGCTTTGGGAGTCGACCATTCAAAAGTGGGAGAATATGGTGTCCACTGCGAATACTTGGAGTTTAACGTTTAGTGGTTGCGGCATCGCCTCAATATTGTGAAGGTCGACAGTGGCTGGTATTCTTGTTGGTGTAATTCACCCACAAAAGCCATCTTTGGAAGAGGAGGAAATTTTGGCCCCTGAGTCTCGGAGGATTGAAGAGTTAACTCAAGATTTGAAGAGTAGAGGACCGAAAGATATCATGGTCGATTGAAGATGATATTTTGTAGGGATTATAATTTGCTAGATGGGCTTTTTAGATTTGTATTATGAGATTTAAAGGCTCCTCTTTTTTTTTTTTTTTTTTGAAGGAATAAAAGATTCGTTAACTGTTGGATTGTATTGAAATTCAATAACGGTAAGAAAGTAAAAGAGAGAGAGTGCACAGTCGTTCACACTTTTGATGTAGCATGTTGCAGGAAATGATTAGGCGTAGTACGCCTTAAGCCACTTTCCGTTGATGACCGCCTCTAGCTTTCCCCCATCTTCTTTGATAATCTTGTAGTAACCATCGTTATATGCTTTAGTGATTATGTACGGCCCTTCCCATTTGGGAGAAAACTTCGGTGCCGATGCATCTTGTGGATGTGTTTGGCGGTTTTAGCACAGATCTCCTTCCTTGAAAACCCTGGGTTTTACATGGATGTTGTACGCCACTGAAATCCTATTTCGTATGCTTGTGCATGTTCCTCTCCGCCAGGATCTTCACGGAGTCCGAGTGTCTAGTTCCGCATTCGGCATTGAGTGATTGGCTTCATTCCACCGGGGTCCGCTTGTCGCGCAATGCAGGTCGACGGGATCTTGATTTTCTGCGGGGAGGATCGCGTCTTTACCGTAGACGAGGGAATAAGAGACATCCGGTGGAGCTTCTAGGGAGATGTTACGTACGCCCCAGTGCCGTTGGCAATTGCTCGTGCGGATTCTCGGGATTGTCGTGTCTTGTCCATCGAGGATTCGGATCGAGTCTTGTTGGTACTTTCGGCTTGCCCATTTCATGGGGATAATAGACGGTAGAAGACTTGTTTGATCCCGTACCTCTCAAGGTTCTGTACTTGCTTGTTAGCAAAAGGCGTGCCATTGTCGGTGATGATGTGTTTAGGTACGCCAAAACGGCGGATGATGATGTGTTCCTTGATGAATGCCGCGATTGTGGCTCCAGTGGTCCCTTTCGATGGGGCGAAACTTCAACCCACTTGGTAAAGTACTCTAAGTCGCGGTTATTATGTACTCATCTTTGTTTTGAGGACGGTGGGTTGATCTTCCCAATGATGTCGAGTCCCAGTGTAAAAGGGCCACGGGCTACTTATCGCGTGCAAGGGTGTTGGAGGCACGTGGATGAGGTTTCCGTGAATCGGCATTCTCGGCATTTCGAACGAAGGTAGCCGCGTCGTCTTCCATGGTCGCCGCAGCACCTCTCGTGTATCTGCGGGGAATAGTTTTGTTTCCCTTGGTGTTCGCCTTCGTGCATTTCTCTTAACATAAGCTGGATTTATGCAGCTCAAACACCTTAGTACACTTCAAACTCTTGCGATATAAAACCCCATCATGGAGCACGAATCTTTTGGACTTCTACCTTAGCAGGACGCATCCTCTTTGTTAGTAGGAAGAATGCCATCGCGAAGGAAAACGATGTCTGACTCCTTGCTTCGGTCCCCATTGTGACCGATGTTGAGGACTTCCACATCGACATGGGGCGCACGGTAATTTGGACACGCTTTCTGGAGTAATCGTGATTGGGTTTCCATCTCCGCCAATAGTATCGATCGTTGTAAACGACGGTAGAGGGTACCTCTTGATGTTATTCCACGGACTTCAGGAGTATGAACATGTTCAAGTCGTTGTTGTGCTTCCTCTTTCCCCGAGACACCTTGATGAGAGAGTCTGTCACGGTTTCGATGATACAAAACACCTTGAAGCATAAAGAAATTCCGCAAAGTCTTGGTCGACCTTCCCTTGGAAAAGTGAGTTGTTGAGTTCTTGAATGATGGAGTTCTCCAGTCATAAATGCTGCGGCTTTCGGGTTGTGAAAGCCATGTTGAAGCTATGGTTCGCCGTTTCTTGTCAGGGTTTCCTCAGTTCCTTGAACTCGTAGCTTTGAAAGCTAGTGTGGCTAAAGCGAGTCGGCATGCTTGTTGGCTGCTACGACCGACATGTATGATGGTTGCTTGGCGAAATAATTTAGTAGTTTTTGTGCTTCGATTTGTATGGTGTGACGTTAGTTCTTTCAATGCATAGATCCCGTTTACTGGTTGATGAGTAATTTGGAATCTCCTCTTATCTCCAAACGTGTGGCCTCTGACTTGTTTAGCTAGTGATAGTCCAATGAGGAAGGCTTCGTATTCATTTGAGTTATTGGTGCGGAAAATCTAGCTTGAAAGAGTGAGAAGACTTCTCAGGCGAGGAGATACTAGTACAACACCCGCTCCTCCGGATTTAGTGTCAAGGGTGGAAGAGCCATCGAAGAACAGCATCCATGTTTCTTCTTTGACTAAAAGATACTCAGAGGAAGGTCTCAGGAGATCTTCTCGTAATCTCCGGTGTTTCTCACAGGAATCTTTGCTGAGTTCATAGCAGCTGTCCTTTTATGGCCTTGGGAGACGCACGTTATGTCGAACTCTGACAGCTGCAGGAGCCACTTAGCCGGCCTCCCTATCAGGGCAGGTTTCGAGTTCGTCGGTGGTTAAGTCGGTCCCATCTTGTAGCTTCTGAGGGGCGTCTGGAACTTCCTCCCCGGTTATTGTGAAGACATTCTTTCGGGCCGGAGAGGCGGGTCATGGTCTCCCCGCTAATTGCTAACAACGGTGATAATGTGTGAGCTTTCCCTTTGCTTCGTCTTGCGGTAAGGGTGCACTCGCTTGGTGCGGGCAGAGGGTTCGCCCGTGGCGAGAGACTTGCGGTCTTCCTTCCGAGGAGATGGTGGAAGGACGGTCTCTTACGGGCATCTCCCGTTTGTCGCTATCTCGAGCGATGTCCATTTTGGTAGCAGAAACCGTTAATCTTGGTCGCCACGCCTTTGAACCCTCATTCGGCTCATGTGCTTCTACGTGTGACCGGTGCATGGGGACAGTGGCGGAATGCGAACAACTTCTCCGTTCAATCATTTGGAGCATTGGTGGTATGTTGAAGGGACGATTTTGAGATTATGCGACAGCCTTCCCAGTATCATGTGGTAGTCTGGTTCTTTTTCAATCACTTCAAACTTCACGCTTGATTGGATTGGCCCCTATCGCGAGCTCAAGTTGATGTAGCCGTATGTGCTAGTTTGGTTGCCTTCGAAATCCGTCATCGTAGTGGGTTGTCGTACGATCTCATTAGGTCGCACCGGGCGGACTTTGAGTGTCTTGAGAGTGATGACATTGGAAGATGCACCCGTGTCAATGAGTGCTCTTGAAACTACTATGTTCTTGTGAGAGCCATGAATACGGGGCGGTTGTGACCGTCTTCTACCATCATGTCGTCATCGGTGAAAACAATATTGTTAGCGGATCTTAGGGATCCTTGGAGTCCCGTGGGTGCACGGGAACTAGTGATCGTTGAGTGCTATTCGATTGATAGCAGAGAATGTTTTTATCCGCTGGTCCTTGGAGAGGTGCGGCAATTCACATAAGTTTTCTAAATTTCAACATGGTCGCCTCTGGTCCGCTGGCTTCCAATCGGTGACGAAACCGTTGATTTGAGAATGCTCATTCGGGATGTTAGTCCCTGCTCTTGATCTCTGGGGAACATGAATCACTTAGCCCCGATGTTAGATTGATGAGGAAGTCAGTATCTTGTTAATCGCATCCTTCATTAGGTCCATGTTTTTGGCGTGGATCTCCCGGCACGCATCAGGTCAACCGGTCTTGGGACCTCTTCATTGGTGGTATTGCTTCGAGAAATTGAGGAGTTATCATGACCTTGAGCGGGATCAATGTTTGTGGAGATCGCACGATAGCACGACCATGATTGCGAAAATTTGAGGATGGAAGCTAGAATTTGATATTGTAACCGAAAGATCAATCCTCCCGCTGTGTGTCGCCAATTGTTTATGGGTAAAAATCGTTTACGCCGATTTAGGTAAATTCGGTAGGTGGTGAGAAGCTGGTTCAAACCCTAAACAAATGTCTTTGTACGTGAGCACTTTATAGATTCGAGAGATCAATCGTACAAGTCCGGCCTAAACCAAGAAATGGCCGTTCCAGACTTGCTTCGGTCACAAAGTGAAGGAGAAGGGTTGATTTGGGGAGGAAGCAAAAGAAAGGTGTTGAGGAGAGTAGTATCTCGACTTGTATCGAGAAAGTGAAAGCTTAGGAAGCTTGCAAGAGATGGAAGCTTTGGGAGAGCTTGCAAAGTTGCCTTTCCGAGAGTGTAGTATTTTCTCCCGACCGAGACTTGTTGTCCGGTGGAAATAGGTAAGACCTATTTATACAAGTCGAGATTTGAAACGTACCACGACCTCATGAAGGAAGAGAGTAAAGGGTGAAATAATGGGAGGAGGTGGTAACCGCATGGTGTTAATGGGTGAAAACGTTTTCACCATTATTTCCTCTTTTATTTGACAATCGCTTTATTCCTTTTCACGCTTTCTTAATGTGTGAGTGTAGTATACGCTGCATGTTTGGCCATGACAAAACCTAGAAAGCATCCCCGGTTTGTGTTGATGTCTCGAGTGTTGGTTGCATCTTGCGTGCAAGTGGTGCTGCTAGGGACGCATGTGGCATGTGCCAATGGCATGTGCGGAATGCCTTCGTTGTGAGTTGCACCTCGGCGTAAGTGGTAATGCAGAGCTGCTAGTGGGCATTGTGGCATGTGCCAACGGCATGTGCTGGAATGCCTTGGTGGTAGGTTGCACGGTTTGCAAGTTAGGCTACCAGCGTGTGTGTTAGCATGTGCCAATGACATGTAAGCCATGTTGACCTAGTTGCAAGTCTTGCAAGCCTAGGGCGCTATATTTGGCGTGGGCCAAAGGCATAGCGGCTTGGAAATATGGCTCATGATACGTGTTGGCATGTGCCAATGGCACGTACGGTCATGTTGACCTAGTTGCAAGTCTTGCAAGCCTAGGGCGCTATATTTGGTGTGGGCCAAAGGCATAGCGGCTTGGAAATATGGCATGCGATACGTGTTGGCATGTGCCAATGGCACGTGCGGCCATATTGACCTAGTTGCAAGTCTTACAAGCCTAGGACGCTATATTTTGGCGTGGGCCAAAGGCATAGCGGCTTGGAAATATGGCCTGCGATACGTGTTAGCATGTGCCAATGGCACGTACAGCCATGTTGACCTAGTTGCAAGTCTTGCAAGCCTAGGGCGCTATATTTGGCGTGGGCCAAAGGCATAGCGGCTTGGAAATATGTCCTGCGATACGTGTTGGCATGTGCCAATGGCACGTACGGCCATGTTGACCTAGTTGCAAGTCTTGCAAGCCTAGGGCGCTATATTTTGGCGTGGGCCAAAGGCATAGCGGCTTGGAAATATGGCCTGCGATACGTGTTGGCATGTGCCGATGGCACGTGCGGCCATGTGGACCTAGTTGCAAGTCTTTGCAAGCCTAGGGCGCTATATTTGGCGTGGGCCAAAGGCATAGCGGCTTGGAAATATGGCCTGCGATACGTGTTGGCATGTGCCAATGGCACGTATCGCCATGTTGACCCTAGTGCAAGTCTTGCAAGCCTAGGCGCTATATTTGGCGTGGGCCAAAGGCATAGCGGCTTGGAAATATGGCCTGCGATACGTGTTAGCATGTGCCAATGGCTTGTCGGCCATGTGGGACCTAGTTGCAAGTCTTGCAAGCCTAGGGCGCTATATTTAGCGTGTGCCAAAGCAGATATCCGGCTTAAATATGGCCCTCATGATACGTGTTGGCATGTGCCAATGGCACGTGTCGGCCATGTTGACCTAGTTGCAAGTCTTGCAAGCCTAGGGCGCTATATTTGGCGTGGGCCAAAGGCATGGCGGCTTGGAAATATGGCCTTGTTGCCATGGTGCGCGGTGCGGCTTGGTTTGGCATTGTTGCCACGGTGCTAAATATGCCCGGCTTGGTTTTAGCATTACCCATGGTGCGTTGTGGTGCGGCTTGGTTTGGCATTATTGCCATGGTGCGCGAAGTGCGGCTTGGTTTGGCATTGTTATGGTGTGTGATGTCGCGGCTGGTTTAACATTATTGCCATGGTCTCTTGATATCACGCTTGGTTTAACATTATTGCCATGGTGCGGAGTCGCGGCTTGGTTTGGCATTGTTACCATGGTGCTATAGGGCGGCTTGGTTTGGCATTGTTGCCATGGTGCTAGGTGCGGCTTGGTTTTGGCATTGTTGCCATGGTGCGCTTGATATGCGGCTTGGTTTGTGCATTATTGCCATGGTGCGCCTTGGTGCGGCTTGGTTTGGCATTGTTGCCATGGTGCGCATTTATGCGGCTTGGTTTGGCATTGTTGCCATGGTGCGCGATGATCGTCTTGGTTTTAGCATTGTTGCCATGGTGCGCATGGTGCGTCTTGGTTTAGCATTGTTGCCATGGTGCGAGGGTGCGGCTTGGTTTGGCATTGTTGCCATGGTGCGCAGTGGTGCGGCTTGGTTTGGCATTATTGCCATGGTGCAGTGATGCTCTGCGGCTTGGTTTAGCATTGTTGCCATGGTGCGCGATATCGGCTTGGTTTGGCATTGTTGCCATGGTGCGCGAGTGCGGCTTGGTTTTGGAATTAGGGTTCGTATTTGAAAACCCTAATCCGTATTTTGAAAAAATACCTCTATTAATTATTTACACACAGTTAAATGCTCTTAGTTAATGTGTCTTATGGGTAACACTAGGTCATAGGGTTTCACGATTTTATCCTTTGTCTAAAAACCACCATCAACACCCTCTAAAGTACTAACTGCCCGATTAAGGCACAACTAGTCAAAGGATCGAACAATAATCAATTAAGCATGAGGTGTACCACAATAAACATGGTGTTATTCTAACTACAATGGATACATGGCATACAACATGAGAGCAAAATGTTGAAGGCAGGATTATATTTATCCAAAACATTTTTAGGATCGAATATCGCAGCATTATACTGCTTCTGCCCGCTGCTTCGTGGAAGGAATCGTTTTTGCCAATGATTGCGAGATGGAGAATGGGTTCACCTCATGCCGGCCATGAGTGCCATTCAAAAGTAATATGGTGTCCACCGCTAACTGGAGTTTAACGTTAATTGTCACAGACGCTTCAATATCAAAGGGCGTCGACAGGTCGTATTCTTGCCGCGTGATTCCCGCCACAAAAGCCATGTTTAAGAGGAGGAAATTTTTTGGCTCCCGGAGTTCCGGGAGATCAAGAGTTAATCAAGATTTGAAGAAGAGATCGAAGATATCAGCTGTCACTGACATGATATTCAGGAGGATTATAATTTCATGCTGGGGATGGGCTTTTCTGATTCAGGACATGAGATTTTAAAGGCTCTTTTTTTTTTTTTTTTTTAAGGAATAAAGAGATTTTGTTAATCTGGCTGATTGTATCAAATTCAATAACTGCAAGAAAGTAAAAGCAGTAGAGAGCAAGGCTCCGGTCGCTCACACTTTTGATGAAAGCATGTTGCAAATGGAAACGACAAAGGCACGCCTTGGGAAGTTCACTTTCACACATCAGCATCTAAATTTTCCCCATCTTCGAGCAATCTCAGCAATCCACCGTTATATGCTTTAGTGATTATGTACTACTTCCTTCCTATTCGGGAGAAAACTTCGTGCCGGCTGGATTCACGATTTGTTTCGCATAAGACCAGACTCCTTTTCAAAACTGGTTTTACATGGTCACAGACACTGAAATCCCGCTTTTGTATGCTTTGTGCATGTTCCTGACCTGGAATCTTCTCGGGAGTCCAGGAGGCCCTGGGCCTGCACTGCACGAGTGATCTGGCCATCCCACTCTGTGGTCCGCTGAATGCAATTCGGGCCGACGATTCGATTTCTCGCGAGGATCGCGCTCCGCACTGCACGGTGGAATAAGGAGACATGCCGCGAGCTGGTGATGCTCAGACGCCTGCAGTGCCACTGCAATTGCTCGCGCGATTCCGGGATCACGTGGTACTGGCCCGTCCGATCTTGACCGAGTCTTGTCGGGTACTTCTGGCCATTTTATCGGGGATACGCTGTACTTACTTTGTTTCGACACCACACCTCTGCCGCTTCCGGATTGTTAGCAAAGGCGTGCCATCATTAAGTGATTTATTGTTATTAGGCACGCCAAAACCAAGCATTTACGTGTCTTTCACGAATGCCGCGATCAGGCTCCATGGTCCCTTTCTACCAGACACTTCCAACTCCACTGCAAAGTACCTGGCCGCAAGCATTACGCATCTCACGCCGCTTGGTGATCTGGCCGATCTTCCCACGACGTCGAGTCCCCGAAATCAAAAAGCGGCCACTGCCATTTATCGCGCGCTGAGGCACGCGATTTGCGTTTCCGTGAACTGGGCATTCTCGACTTTCGAACGAAGGTACTCGCTGTCACGGTTTCCGCCAATAGCACTTCCTGCATCTCAGGAATAGTTTCTCGTTTCGTGTTCATTAGGCATTTCTCTTAACATAATCGGGATTTCGTATCGCCAAACACCTTAGCAGATTCCCGAAACTCTGCGACATAAAACCCCACCGCTGAACACTTCCCACCTTTGATTGGGCCTAGCTCGACGCATCCTCTTGTTATAATAATGCCATCACAAGAAAACGACAGATACCCGCCAAATTCTCAAAGGACTGATACCGAGACTTCTGTCACACGGGGCGCTCGGCACTCGACACGCTCGGAGTAATCGCATTGGGTTTCATCTACTACTAATAAGATCCTTACCGTAAAACGACTTACAGAGGTTACACGAAGGCTATTCCACGTGACTTTGATGAACATGTTCAAGTCAGTTAGTTGTGTTTCCTCTTTCCGAGACACCTTGGACAGAGAGCCGTCTGGATTTCATGATACAACACTCACATAAAGAAATTCCGCAGTCTCGAAAGTCGACTTCCTCTGGTGCTTAGTTGCTGAATTAATGATAGAGTTTCAACATTGCTCATGGCTTAAAGTTGTGTTTGAAGAAGCTATGTTCGTGCTTTACTCAGTGGTTTCTCGCCTTTCAATCAGATTTTCGAGGTTGCCAGAATGCAAGTTAGCCAAGACATTATTGGCCAAGGTACTTACTGACATGTGCGATGGCTGCTTTAATAAATAATTTAGTGGGGCTAGACTGAGCCCCCCTGTGATGCGCCATTGCTAGTTCTTTCACCACAGTATCCCGCTTACTGCTGACGAGTACTGAATCTCCTCTTATCTCCAAACGCGCTGCCCCATTGCTTAGCTAGCTTATAACTAAACGGCGGTGCGCCAGATTCTACCGAGTTATCAACACGAAAAGTCTAACAAAGAGTGCGAGAAGACTTCTCCAAAGAGAGATACTAAGATAACACCCGTCTGAGAGATACAGTTTCTGGTGGAAGAGCGCATCGGTTAACAAAGAACCATGTTTCTTCTTCGACTAAAAGATATCCGGAAGGTCTCCCCGGGAGATCTTCTCGACCATGTTTTCCCGGGAATGTCAAGCAATAAAAGTCTCAATGGCACTGGCCCTTTTGTGGCGGCCCTCGGGAGACGTACGCTATGTCGAACTCACACTCAGAGCCACTTTCACTCGCTCCTATCGTACAGTGTTTCGAGAGGAGTAAACTTTAAGGTGGTCCTGGGATGGACACTAAAGACCACCTTATCGGAGCAGAGGTAGCGCTCAACTCGGGACGGAAATCTAATCAGCTGCTAAACACGCCTTTTCCGCCTCGGGGGTATTCGGAGTTCGTCTCTCAACGTCCCGAATCGGGGCCAAGATACGGGCATTCCATTCCTTTGGTTGGCCCATGGTGAGAGCTCTCACGGCAAGATTACAAAGGCCGCTAGTGAGACATAAAGGGTTCCCCCTCGTGACAGGAGGCTTCATGACGGCCAGGAGACAAAGATTTGTCGGGATCTTTCCACGCATTTTGGCCGAGACGTAGTCCATGTGAAATTTGCTCATTTTTTTAAGCAGGAGTAACGTGAATGCTAGTCATAAGCACCTGCATTTAAGCGACTTAATGTAGTTTACCTTGCCCATGAAACTTCCTGAGCTCCCTTCTCACTAGTCACAAGGTATGACGCGAGGATAGCTGCTTTGACCGGATCAACTTATTCCTCGCGCTGCTATTTGGAATCCCAAGACTTCAAGAGACACCAAAGGCGCATTTCAAAGGGATTCATCTTCAACTTGTATTCGGCTGGTGATCTTTCGAATACTTGTCGCAGCCGCTTCTCGGACGATCCGCCGAGTCTTCGATTTAACCACCACATCATCTACGACCCGACTTGCTTGTGCACTTGGTATCGCGAAGACGGTAATATGCATGTTGTAAGTTAACAAATGCTCTTCGTGACCCGAAAGGCAATACTTGTAATGTAAGTTTCCAACAGGGTTCGTAGAAGCAGGCTTACTCGCTGGCCGTGGCTCATACATCTTTATCCTGCGTAACCGGCTATATCCATCCATGAAAGAGAATATACCACGCCCACTCAGAATGGCTTTACCACATGTCGATGTTAGTAATGGGAAATCGCTTCTTTAGGGCAGCACTTGTTCGATCTCCTCAAAATCGACATGTATCTCGATCCGACCATTCTTCTTTTTAACGGAACGATATCGTCAACCAAGTAGACGTGCGAATAAAGTTCACAAGCCTACGCTAAGACTTCGGACTCCGCCGATTGTTTCTTCTACGCCGTGTCCAACTGTCAGAGGCCGCCGACCTGGTTTGGATCCTGGTATCACACGCACGCGGGCGACTCGCTTCTCATCCAAGCGCATTTTCGTAAGTCCATGCGAAGACGCCCCGTATTCCCTTTTTCGGAAAGTGTTTCGATCAGCTTTCGAGCCGCCCGGGCAGACGTGCAGTTTAACCTGATCGTAATGGTCATGAAATTCCTCATTCCCTATATCGGCGCTTGAGTTCGCTTCGCGGTTATTTCCATTCCATCTTCAGCCTTCCCGAGGCCTGAACTTCTCCTGGTTGGTCATACATATTCAAGTGGAGATATCGGTCACATTTCGCTAATCTGCTAACAAAATGGTGATAATATGTAGCTTTCCCTTTTTGGCTTGCCTTAAGGCAGGCGCACTCATGGCGGCACGGTTACGCCCGGGCGGCGAGAGACGGCGTCTTCCTTCGAGAGATGCGCGAAAGGACTGCCTCTCTCATGGGCATCTCCAGCTTTGTCGCTATCTCTCGAGCTGGCGTCCATTTCCTGCAGCGTAAACCGCGAATCTTGGTCGCCACGCCAACCCCTCCTTCACGCATGTGATTCTAATGCAGTAGGATCGGTGCATAGGGGATGTGCTGACACGGAATGCAACAACTTCTCCGCCTACACGTTCGTGCACAAGCGGTCAAGGACGACAGATCACAATACTACCTTCCCAAAGATCATGTGGTAGTCCTCTGCTCTTTTTCAATCACTAAACTTCACGCTTGATCGATTCGCCCCACCAAATTTCTCCAAGTCAGAGCGTAAATTGCATAAAAGTAGTTTACCGCTTTTCAGAATGCCTTAATCGTGAAGTGGTTGTCAGATTGATCTGCTTTGGCGACTTCTGGCTGCTTCGTAAGCTGGCGATCAAAGACCTGATTGCAATGCGCTTCAATTTATGCTCTTCGATGGCGTGACCGAGGGCGTTGGTTGCGGATTGTTTTCAAGACTGCGTCGTTGCTGAAAGTGCTAATATTATTAAAAGACTTCAGGCCTTGTCCATAAGCGGAACCAGTGACGCGCTGAGCGCTATCTTGGCCGATAAAGAAAGAATATTTTACTACCGGTCCGAGAGGTGCAAGACTATGGTTATTTTCATCAACATGGTCGATCCTGTCCGCTTCAAACAAATGAATAAACCACATTCGAGAACGCCTATCTCGGATAAAAATAGTCCCCGCTTCGATTCCCCCGAGAACATGAATCACTTAGCCCCGGCGTTAGATCGATGAGGGAAGTCGAAAAGGTTGTTAATCGTGATCCTTCATTAGGGTCCATGTTTTTTATGCGGATCTCCCCCGAGCACGATCAGTCAACCACTCGGGAACTCTTCATCGCTGTGATCGCCTACAATCGAGCATTACTTAATTTCGAGCTGATCATCAGCTCATGAGCATCACCGAGCAAATTGCACATGCTTCGCGCTGAAAATCTGAGGATGGTGAAGCGACTTGATATCAGAATCGGTAAAGATCAATCCTCCCACAGGAGGTCGCCAATCACATGGTAAAATCGGCCGCCGATTTCGACTTTTAGTGATGGCAAACTGGTTCAAACCCTAAACAAATGTACCGCACGTGATACCTTTATGTATCTGAGATCAATCAGACAAGTCCTACTTGAAACCAAGAAACGGCTCGCCCAGACGGAGCCGGCCACAGCGAGGAGAAGGGGTTGATTGGGGAGGAAGGTACAAAGGTGCTGAGGAGATAGTGATCTCGATCAGACGAAAGCCGAAGCAGTAGCTGCAAGAGACGGAAGTTTTGGGAGAGCTGCAAAAGTTGCCTTCTCTGGCACTGGGCAGATTTTCTCCTGACTTCGAGACTCTCATATCCCGGGGTGGAATAGGTAAGACCTATTTATACAAGTCGAGATTAAACGTACTACGACTCACGGGGCGAAGTTATAGTAAAGTAATAACGGGAGGAGGAACCACATGGTGTTAACGGTGAAACGATTTCACCATTATTT